>JAAGKR010011014.1:0-20746 GCA_011419295.1 Clarias macrocephalus | reverse complement strand
ATATTAAATCTAAAGTGTGACCTGCTTTATGAGTGGGTCCTACTACACATTGATTTACTCCTACTGAGTCCAGTATGGACAAGAATGCTGTTCTCAGAGGGTCTTCTGGATTCTCAAAATGAATATTAAAGTTTCCAGCAATTAACGCTTTATCTACAGAAACAACTAGGTTCGAGACGAAATCTGCAAATTCGCAGAGAAACTCCGAGTACGGCCCTGGGGGTCTGTAAATGATGATTAGCGGGATCGACTGAGCTGACTTTATGTTACGATAGAGAACTTCAAATGCATTAAATTTAAAACTGTGTTTTTGTACGAGAGAAAGATTATCGTTATAAATAACTGCGACACCTCCTCCTCTACCAGTTAGCCGAGGCTGGTGTATGTAGCTGTATCCAGGAGGACTAGCTTCATTTAGAGCTACATACTCGTCCTGTTTAATCCAGGTTTCTGTTAAACATAATATATCAAACTCCTGATCTGTGATAGTTTCATTAATAATAACTGCTTTAGATGCGAGAGATCTAATATTTAACAGTCCTAGCTTCAGATCAGAGGTGCTGGCTGCGCATTCAGTGTGATCTGAGTTTGTGGTATCTATGTTAATTAAATTACTAAAACAGACTTTCTGAGTCTTTCTAAACTTAGCTCGGGGAACAGACTGGTATGTCTCTACCAGTTTCACATCTAGTGAGTTAAAAATTTTCGATTTAGGTCTGGACTTTGAATGGGCCATTCTAAAACATAACATGATGCTGCCACCACCATGCACACTGTTAAATTTGTTGCCACACATATCGTTCAGAATTTAGTCCAAAAAGTTACATTTTGGTCTCATCTAACCAGAGCACCTTATTCCACATAGATGCTGTGTCCCCACATGACTTATCGCAAACTGCAAATGAGACTTCTTATGGCTTTATTTTTCTTTGTTCTTGGCACTCCTCACAGAACAGCCATTTTATATTGAGATTTAATTGAACACAAATGCACGGAACACTTTTCAGATATTTATTTGTAAAAAAAAAATTGGAAAAACATTTAATATTTTCCTTCCACAATTATGTGCCACTTTGTGTTGATCTATTAAATAAAATCCCATAATAACAGGAAAGTAGAACAAACTATTATGTCTAACCCTGTGCATTTTCTGTGGCCCGGCTTGGAAAGATGTATCTCAGGATAATTTAGTTATCTTCTTAAGTGCTTTATCCTGACAAGAGTCACTTTGGACCAAGAGCTTATCCTGGGAATTGCTCGAGGCAGGAATGCCAATCCTGCTTTTATTCACGTTAAATGTAATGGCTGCTTATGTAATTTCTGCTCAGTGATATAGCTCAACATAAGAAGTTTAAGTTAAAAAAAAATATTTATTATGAAAACATTTCTCTTTCCCCAAATATGAGCTTTTCCTTACATTATTTAGCAAATTCCACAAAGGTAATCCAGCCAGAAGGAACAGAAGCCCAAAGTGCACCGAGCACATGGATGTAGAAGCCATATTATTTGCTGATAATTCTCTTTTCTCTCTTTTTTTTCCATTACCATTACACCCTGATGAAAGCTGTTTACAGTACACCAAGTAAAGTGCTGCTAAAGTGCTGTTGATATGATTGGCCTTAAATCTTGGTTGCTCTTAAATAATTGACAGCCTACTGCTTTTAAGCAGCTAAAAACTGTTATGGAAATCGATCCATCCATTAAGCTGTCCTACAGCTTGGTAAGACGTTTCTCACGGCTCAATGTTTTCGCCAGCAGTAAGGCCCCGGGAGTCAGTTATGGCAAATCAGAAAATGAACTTGGGGAGAATGTTATTATAAGAGAGCATGAATTGTGATTGAAGGGGAATGCTCAGAAAGCAACGAAGGTTGGGAGTCTACATAATTTTGGAGTAACAGAGTATTAAAAGTGTTTATACTGTACTGTATATGCCTCTCTTCTGACGGTCACATGATAGCATCAACAATGGTGCGACTACTGACATCTTTAGAGGAAACATAATCCTACACATTGTTGCCATAATGCAATTTGCACTTAGATACAAAAGGACAAAGATAACAACTGTTGAAGTGTGTATATATTTTTGGGCACCTCTGCATACAAGATTTAATATTTATTTTGTGCACTGAAACATTTAACCCTCTTTTAAACCTTAACATGACATGATGCAAGAGGCAACAGAAGGGGTAAAGCGCTTAGCCAGATGGCAGCCGTCTCACTAAAATGATCAAAACTAATTATATATCTAGCTTTCGATCTGTTTCCAAGAAGGCCACCATCCCAAACTCACACACGAGCCATATCTTACTGCCTCTTACTGTCTCGCTCCATTCCAAAATACACTCTTCAGAAAAGAGACCCATGATGTGTCAGACACCGCAGTGAATGTCAAAAGTATGTGGACACCTGACTATCACTAACACCAGCAATGTGTCTGAAAGACAAGGACGTGAGGCCCTAGATCCAAATTTACATACAGCATGTAGCCAGCATTCTTCCTAACACCCACAATGACATCACACTAGAAGGGGTCACCTGGATTTTGTTTATAGAAAAAAACAAACGAAAAACAGGGGTAACCAGGTAGCGAGTATGAAGGTGTATGGACACACCTTGTAAGTAATGCACATAGGGATTAACCTATGTCTGCAATCCTGGGAGAATCAGTGGCTTTACTGAACGTTATTTGTCCGTTTTGGGGTGATGGGTTGGCTAGCTTCCTTAATCAATTAATTCCTTATTTGCACACAATTAAATTGCCTGAGCTGTTTTGTTGTTAAGGAGTCCACCAAACTGTCCAATCTGGCAACCCAAACACACAGGATCTTGTGTTAAATTTGAGACAAGCTTAGATTTGAAAGACTCGATCACATATCAATATCATCATGCTGCATGCATTGACAAAGTTACTATATCTGAACATGAATCTGCTAAATGGATGTTTATCCCAAGCACACTTTGTACCAGTAGCTGAGAGCTGAGTACACAGTGAGTAAGGAGTCAGTACTGAAACTGAAAAACATCATCTGTAAGCACCAGACAGTCTTGCAACTGAATTTAAGACATTATCCATCACTTTAGCTCACAAGTATAGGCAATTTTTAAACAAATGCAATTATCCCCAGGGTGCTTTCTCACAATTGCCCGTACAGTGCCTATAAGGTGACTCTCCCTTTCAACACTTTCAACCCATTCAAAAAAGCAGACAATACCTGTGGCGGTACAGGCCCTTTCCCAGGTGATGAAGTTCAATGCATTGTTGGATGATTGAGACAATATTACTGCAGTTTAGGCTTGTGAATACTGAACAATGATTACGCAAACTACTGGCTCGTCATATTTAAAATAAACAGTGGAAGCTGTGTTCTTCACACAAGAAAAGTACTCTTTGGTGTTAAGATAAACAGCACTATTCTTATGATCTGGGTTATTTGTACTCTCATAAGTGTATACTTCGTTTGGAGACGGCACAGTCTGTTGCTCTGGAAAAGGGCGTCTACCAATCAATCTTTAAACCAGGGACATCAAACTTAATTTCGTTCTTCGCATGTCGGCCTACGGTGTGTGTCGTCCCCTTAAAGCGGCATGGAATAATGTCTACGTTGTAAATACATTTTTCTTTTCATTTTTTCCACTTTATTGACTATTGACTTCCATTAATTGTCAGAAGTGCTAACACAACTGAAATACACAATTTTCAACAGTCAGATATTTAAATGTAGCACAGGAAAAGAGCACACGGTTGGTCAGTATTTGCCCTGAAATCTTTGTACGACCTCTATATTGTATATAAAGGTCCTCTGTTATAACACTGGAATGCTCAGATCCAACAGTGAAATAAAGTTTGGCTTGCTTTATAAAAACGAAGCGTTTCAGCTGATAAAACTAAAACTCTGAACCATGGTTCCATCTCCATTTATAACCTAATACAAGATACTGATTGAACAGGCAGCTGCATATTAGATTTCAACAATTCACACACACACACACACACACACACACACACACACACACACACACACACACACACACACAAATCACAGACTTGCGAAATACAGCTCTATGAATCCGTATTGACGTAATTAGCTGCACACAGTGTCCACTCATGGCCAAACTGAAACCGGCTAGAACAGTAATCACACAGCATTAGCTGTCGATGGACTTGTTCATTTGGCAACAATAAAGTAAGTGGTCCATCCAGCAAGGATCAAGGCACCAAATAACACGGTGTAAGTGAACAGGACGAATCTCAGGAGGTCTCGGAAAGTCCGGAGAAAGCGGAGCATCAGAGGTTCTGATTCGGGATGAATATCCATCTTTAACTCGAAGGGACTGCAGCGTCCGGAGACCTGTGGGCAAAAATATTTGTTTGTGACATGAATAGGCCTGCGCGTGTGCCAGTGACGCACCTTTTTGTTCGGGTTTGGTCTCGATAGACTGGCATATGAATCATTTGGAGGCTTGAAATCACAAATCTGTCCTGTATATTTTACATCACCATGTCTAATACTTTAACCTAAGATTTTAATTTTTATAATTTTTTCCTAAATATTTAGAAAATCTAGTGTGTGCTTCCCTGAAAAACCGATATTTTGTTTGTGTTTTATGTGTATTTTATGTCAATGTTGCACATATTTAAAATTTACACTGAAGTTCTTTTAATTTATGCTTGTAGATGCATATATGCACATTTATTGCTTTTATCATGCATCTTAGCAGGTAAAAGATACAAAAGGTTAAAAAAAAATCCCATAAATAAGAAAAAGTGCAGTTTGTTTCTGAGAGTGGAGCAGGATGCAACAAGAGCTTGAGGAAAAGCCTACAATTATTGGATTATTATTTGATTTAAAAAAGAAAAAGGAATGTACACTTCAAAAATATACTAAACTGTATATTAAGTGCATTATATCATATCATATCAGATTTAAGGATACTAAACTGTCACCTGTACCAGTCCACATTTTTAAATATTCAGCATTTTACCTAAAAAGGTGCATTTAGTTTACATCTAAAGATTTTACTCTAAATGGTCATGATCAAATGGTCCATGATAAAATGTATAAATATGCCAAAATATACCAATCAAGCTACAAGGAAAAGTACAGTTAGTACACTTTCCCCCCCTAAATCCATCAGGTTATGACAATTGTATACATGCAACACTAAGATCATTATTTTTAAGGAAACATGCTACAATATTATGTCTATTAAGAAAGTGTCACTAAAGCTGCGTTACTTAAAAATAATAACAGTAGTAAGATTTTTTGGATGTTTGATGTAATATCCTGCTTAGATGTAAAGTTTAAAAAAAAATTACACCCTGGGAAATAATAGACTTCCTGTGTTTGAGGCAGGTTTTTCTTCTTAAGATAAAGACTTGGCTTACCTCAGGAGGATGTGATTTCTCTGACAGTCAGTACAGTTGAGTGGCGGTGCTCTGCCTCCTTTGGCTTTTTTTATTCTTCTGCTGAGAAGCTGCTGCTTGTCCTCATGCCACAGGAGTGGCCGAGAAGGAGGCAATTAAATTGATTACGAGAGGCAGGAAACCCTTGGGTCCGTGCTTATGGGAGTAACAGGAGCATTCAGCACCTGCTCCACGGGCGAGTTCCGGCCCGCCTCTCTCTCTCTCTCTCTCTGTCTTTCTCTCCTTCATCATTTCTCTCTCAGCAGCCCACACAAGATACACAACCGAGTCAATACAAGGCTATTTTCAACTCTAAATCATTTTTAATCAGCTCAGTTCTGTCCTCACACAAAAACAAACACAGATGTTTTGATACAAAACACAACACTGAAGGTCACTTTGATGAAAAGTTAACGCCTTGTCTTATTTATTTATATATTTATTTATTTAAAATACAAAACACTTTTCACCTCAGCTGAATCTCTGTCTTGGGCAGGTAGTGTCATGAATATGGCATAATATATTATGTTTACATTCTCCATTGTGTGGTTCGCTTACAGTATATAGGCGAAGTGGAGCCGTTACTTGTATGTGTGTGTGTGTGTGTGTGTGTGTTTTTTTTTTTTCTTTCCCGCGCCGAGGCGCTCGAGCGCATCACGGTCCAATCATCGATCAGCACATCTCAGCACGCGCACAGTAAGAGGTTTATCCGGAAAGACAGAGAACAAATGGCCTCTTAATTTAATCAGCGTCCTCCTCGGTCGAGTCATGTTCCATTCCGGGCCCAGATCTCCAGACACAGGCCCATTATCGGGCTGTTACACGGCTAATTGCCGCTCCTTTGTGCTTGCAAGCTACTTTTCAGGCCCACCGACTTATTACAAGAGTAAAAAAAAAAGAGCTCATGCTCCTTATAATCTAACTCAAGGTTTTCATACTGGCTTCACTGTTGTTTGACTAAACTCACTGTCAGGGCATGTTAGTGTCACCAAAATACAGACACTATTGTTATTTATTCATTTATTTATTTATTTACAAGGCAAGTACACAAGTCATAAGTACATGAATGCTGCAAGACACTGACATGTTACTGTATATTAAATATCAAAGGCAAATACAGTTTCACAGGTCAGTAAGCAGGACGTAGCCATATATTAGTAAAGCTCCTTTTACTAAAGTGTTCTCAGTCGGTCAGGATCAGGCTGAATCCAGAGCCGATTTCATAGGACCGCTGGATGGGACACCAGTCCATCACATGTCACTGTGCACACACGTTCATGCACACCTACGGGCAATTTAGTGTAGTCAATCGACCTTCAGGAGTAAACCAGAGAATCTAGAGGAACCCGACTTAAGACACCGGGCAAACATGAGAAACTCCAGAGATCAGGACAGAACCGAGAACTCAGAGAACATCTTTGAGATAGCAATGTTACCCACTGTACTCCTTCCTGTTCGGTTCAACTTTGTTTAATTGTTCATTTATGATTTCCTCGATATATAGAACAAGAGGTCTTGTCCCTGGTCCTGGAAGAGCCAATGCCCTGCACATTTTAGCGGTTTGTCAGCTCCAACACACCTGATTTAACTAATCAAATAATGAACTGCAATTTATGAAAAAGAGAATGTGTTTGTGTGTGTGATAGAACAAGGAAACCATTGAAATGTGCTCCAGAACCAGGGTTAAGAATCACTGATATAGAGTAGAAGAATGAAGAAAAATACAATTTCCTTCCTTTCAAAACAATAGGATTCAATAGTTGACATCACAGGATTAAATTTTTTTTTTTTCGAAGGATGCCTGTTGTTGCAATATCGGCAGTGGTTACTAACAGCCTTTCAGTTCGGGAGCATTGGGAATTACAGTCGGTGCATTTGCCAGAAAAGAAGCTTAAAAAAAAAAAAAAAAAACACTTAATGACTGAATGACTTTGAGTTTGTACTTCTGTAAGTTGGATAAATTAGCACATGTTCTAAATTGCTCATGAGACGTTTTTAGAAAATTTGCGCTTCAGGACGGTCCATCAGAGATTTTATCCAGCTGGTGCCATTGATGAGTTTGGTGGTGGCAATGATGTACTCAGTCCCACCATCCTCCATCTGAGACAGGAAGCGGAGAGCTGCGATTTCAGCGTACGTCACACCACCGAGAAAGAACACCAGCGTTGTCCTGTTCTCTCCTTGCTGACCTGTCAGTTCAAAGAGTATGCATTTACTATTTACATAAAACACAACACTCAGACACTTAGTGTTTTCATATTGCATCATTCGGATATTTCTGAAGTGTTCGTTTTTAATGGCATAACAAAAGTGAAGTCAAGTCTCACAAAATTTAACCAATACAGGATAGCCTTCGCTTTCATGTTTCTGTTAAAATGTGATGAGGGAATCGTTAAAGCAAAGCCCCAGCTGTAGAGTTTGCGGTACTGTTTTCTAATTAGCACCTTTCTGCCAACAGTACAGGGCAAGTAACGACATGCGCTCATCATAACAACACTTAATACCTTCAGAATGAAATGTCTCCAACGATCCGCTTATGGCTTTAACCTAAATATTATGGGAAGCTGTTTTATGGTCTAAATATAATTTTTCATGTGTCAAGCCTCCTAGTCAAGAACAAACACAGAGGATCAACAAAACGTGTAAAAGACAAAAGCTCCTCTTATCTTTGGCCACCGTGTGTTAGCCATGCTAGCTGAGTGTCTCCTATGCAATAAAACTGTGACAAACTGTCCTATTAAAGGTGACGTATATCTGAATACACAATTACCAAATCAGTCGTCCTTCACTTTGCAAATGGCTCCTTTGCGCCTTTTACTGATGTGTGTTCTCACTGATAGCCTTAGTCCACATTTTAAAAAGTGAACAGGCATGAGGCTGGCATTATGGACAATTTCCTTACGTACAGAAAGAGGAAAAGATACCAAAGAAGACACCAAATGGAAATCCTACACCGCTCCAAGTCCTAATTCTGCACCCAAACTAGTTTGCACATTTCTATCTCCTTACATGTATGTTCTGGACACTCACGTTTCTTATGGAGACCGGGTGGAAGCTGCTGTCTCTCCTCAAAGTGCGGCCCAGGGAGCATTTTCAGCACCTCCTCGATGCTCCTCCAGCCCGGCCGAGCCAGAACCTGAGTGAGCCTCACGCTGAGTGGAGCGTAACCGCTGTACACATACGAGATGTCGTTGGGGTTCTGAAAGAAAAAGATGGAACAGCTTGAATGTGAAACCAGCACGATTCAGCTTTACTCATCACAGATGTTTGTAGCTTCTTCAAAATAGAATGACATCTGACCATAACTTGTGGTCCTGTCTAATGAACTGATTACGTCACTTAAGACGTCACTACAGATCAAGCATTTTAATGACTTTCTTTTCCCATTGCCACTCTGGCTGACCTGCTCATTTGCATCCTCCATCCAGAGCTTGAGTGTTTTCCTGATGGTGGGATAGTTGTTCCTTGTGCTGGTCTGTGGTTTGAGTAAGCCCACCTTCTCCAAGTTGTTGAGTGTCAGAATGTGCTCATATCCGTATGTCTACATGCACAATGTTAGATTTATAGAATGATTAAATTATGAATAAAAAAAAATTGTTCAAAAGTTAGTACCCCCCCCCCCCCTTTAATTCTTCCGTGTGTGTGTGTGTGTAAAAAGATATATCATCTGAGACCAATACTAAGTACCCTCCCAAACAACTTGATCATTTTGAATCACTGTCCTGTACTGTCCTGTCCCAATTTAAACAAAGCTCTAGCTGTTGGACAGATAGCCTCACATTTGTCTCTATACTCTGGTATACAGAGGAGTTCATGGTCAACTCAATGACTACAAGGTGCCCAGAAACAGCGGCTGCAAAAACGAGCCTAAAACATCAACCCTGAGAAATTTCTGCTGAAATACTGCACTGGCCATTAAGGCTAGTTAATGCAGTTTTTGCATCCTCAGTCACGCTTCCATATACGTTTTAGACAGAAGAGGTTTCTCCTGGCAACTCTTCCAATCAAACCATACTTGTTCAGTCGTCTTCTAATTGTACGGTCATGAACTTTAGGGTCTATAGGGTCTGAGATGTAGCTCTTGTTTTTTTTTTTTGTATTTCTATGATTGCATGGTCTGACCCTGGGGTGAATGAGCTGGGATGCCCACTCCTGGGAAGACTGGCAACTGTCTTGCATGCTTTCCACTTGTCTCACAACATTTAACTCAAAATTGCTTGGAAATGGTTTTATAACCATGTTATACCATAACATCAGCTACAATTGCTTCTCTAAAAGCTCCAGACCAGTAAACTGCCAAAACTTCTACTTTTATAGAATGTCTGCACAACTGCTGATGATAAATTAACCAATAGCTGATCATTAGCATCACCTGGCTTCAACTTACCCTCTCAAATCCAAGCAGTAAAGGGTATTAGCCCAGTAATAGCTTAGCATTGCCCGCATGTTTATCTCCTTTTTAGGTTCATTTCGGTTAAATAAATAGTGTAAAAAAAATTAAGTAAAATGTAGTTTTTTCATCTAAGATCATACTCGTCCAATGTAGGCCTGCTATAATCAGTTATTATGTTTATAAACAAAAACACATGAGAATGAACATGACTGTATAAAACCTAAGTTGTACCTGCAGGATCTCTCTCTTGTAAAAATCAAGGACTTTCTGTTTCAGGCCATTATTGCAGGCAGACTGCATGCACACCAGCCGGAGGATTTTGATAAGTGGATCCTTCTGTGCTATGCAGTCCTCTATGTAAGTGTTAATCTGCAGAGAAAAAGAAGACACAGATTACTTGTGTATCAAGTTTTTATTAAAATGACTTGTTTACAGTATAAACCACTGTACCTTGTCCGTGTCTACTCCGGTCATAAACTCTTGCTCCACGGTCAAGTTATCAAAAAAAACTTCTGAGGCTAAAAAGAAGGAAAAACAATCAGCAGATTCAAATCTTAGAAACAGACTGTTTTTTAAAGATTGGTCTTGAACTATGTCCTCAATTTTTTTCCCCACACACTCGGAGGACAGCGCTCCTTCCGCTTGCGTGAGCTCACGGACGCCCCTGATTGGCTGTAGAGCCATGATTAATGTGGGAGCACTAAGTACCTCTCATCCCACCCCTCTGAGAGAGCTCGGCCAATCAGCTCTCTCTAGACCTCTGGCTATGAGAGGTAACAGCATCACCCGGGGATCGAACTCGCGATCTCCGGATGATAGGGCGAGCACTTTACCCCCGCGCCACTCGGAGACCTCTTAAGCTGTTTTTTTACACTGTGTAATTTCAGCAATCTTGTAAGATTATTACTTATATGAGATGATCCCAATAAAACATTGGTTGAATTCTGTAACACACTCAGATAATGCGTTCATGTTACATGTCAATAAAGATTTTCTAATCATAGATCATGTCTAATCAACTTTTCTCTGCTTTACTGAAATTGTTTAAATTTGAAATTGAGGGAGTTTAAACATACTGGTGATGTCCTTGATGAGCTCAGCAATGGACGTGTGATTGGCCAGGGAGGTGCGAGCAGCCTGCATGTGAGGCAGCTGAGACACAAACTGTTTAATCTCTCCAACTGTCTTTGCATTGTGACGTTCCTAAGACAGAATAAAGCATATATCAAAAACAAATACATGAAGTTTTAAAGCCAAAGCTAAAACAACAAAGTGGCAAGTGTGTCTGATGCTGTGGTTTTATAAAGGTTAGGCACAAACTTCAAATGCAGCAGAGATGATCTTGGCCTTCTTGCTAAGAGCTGCTCCCACAGCATTGAAGTTCTTGTCTCGGATTTCAGCGTAGAGCTCCTCGGCCGAGTTGAGCTGTAGCTTCTTGGGCTCAGTGGGCAGATCTTTACCTCCTTCGCCTGCCTTCTTCTGGGCAAATTTCTCAGGGGGAAGCTTTACATAACCTGGGGAAACAATACATACTTACTGTGCTAATCAGAATCCGGAGAACAGACAGACATAAGACACATCACGTTAATGATCAGTTAATGAAGCCGACTCAAGTAATACTTGGACGACAGACTTCTGTAGTAATTATGATTGATCATCATGGGATAAACAATCACTGCAAGATGTGTCCAGATGTTTCATTTGAAATCATAAGTAGGTCACGTTACTATAACATGAATTTAAGCTGCACCTCGGAGGCATCGCCTCTTTACTGATTTCTTTATAACGTTTAGTTGTTTTGTATATAAAACGTGAACAGTATTTGTTTTTGGTGACAGACGAGAAAAAAAGTGTCTACTATAAGAAAAAGAGCAAAAACTCTTTCCCATTGGATATAACATAATCTTTACCAAGCAATGTGAATTCTCGACCTGACTCATTCCTTGGTTAAGAGGGAGCGAGGGAGGCTTTAGACGTACCATTAGTGATGCCGTAGATCTCGTCGATGAGGCCTTCGTAGGTGAGCTGCGTGGCTAGTGGTGTGAGCAGGTCCACGTTTCGGTCCAGTAACAAGAGCGTGTCAAACACAGGCAGGATCTGATTCTGACTGCCAGCGAACTCCCTCTTCATCCGCAGCATCATGTTTGCTACGTGCTTTGGGGGAAAAAATATTTAATGATGCTCAGAAAACCCTCAGAATCCAGTTAGTGTCATTTTAAGAGTTTTGATCTGTTACCTTTTTTGGGTCTCGAAAAAAACTTACATTACTGAAATCCCTGCACTGGTACAATACATCATTAATGCCCATTATTATTTATAACTATTATTATAATTACTTTTATGATTTTCTGATATAACAACAGGGCTGCATGTTGCAAAATACAGACGCAGTTAAGGTGCTCTCCAACTCACTCTTGCACATTCTCCTTTGCCAAAGATCAGCGGGATCGTCCCATACAGGGCCTGCAGAGTCATCAAACCCTTAGCGGTGTGATACAAGCTCGTCTGGTCATTCTCGAGATAACATTCCTGCATAACACAAAAAACAAGAAGGCAAAGAAAAGAAAATGCATTACAGATGAAGACTGCATACAAACCAGGTAGTTCAAATTGTGCAGTTAAAGATTTTCTACGCATACAGAATAAACATTATAATAATATTATGCATTGTAATAATAATGAACAAATGCTTAGATATTATTAACTATTATGTATCCACTGCCTGCAGATATTTTAAACAAAGAATGTAGTTTCTGCCCTGGGGAACTGGAGAACTCCACTTACCCTGAATGCACTTTCGGACTCCATGGAGAGCAGGTCTCCATCATACGGGATGAGGTCCAGGATGTACTCGTCTATGTTGGTGAAGGAGTTGAGGACGCCTTGTTCCTTCAGCCGCTGCTCACACAGTAGACTGCGCCGAGGTACGAACAGTATGTGGAACTCCCGCTGGGGCTGTAACTTGTCCTCGCTGTGGGGAAGACACACATAAAGATGGTTTGTATTGTGTACAAATAAGTGTGAGAGCAAGCGAGAGAGAGAGAGAGAGAGAGAGAGAGAGAGAGAGAGACTGACTAACCTCATCACATTCTCTGCAATAATGTCCATCAACTCCAGCTTCGGTCGTACAAAGAAGATTATGTTTTTTACGTCAGCTGGTGGCACACGCCCGGCTTTGAGTGTGAACATTTTTTCCACTTCATGTTCCTTGAAAACAAAAGATCTGAAATTAGCTCACGTATATAGTATTGCTCGAAGTAGTGTTTCTCAATCCAGAGCTTAGAGTACATTTTGATGCGTCCACCTCAGCAAACTCGCTCAGATTATGCTGAGGCCATTAAAGTTATTTCCAAAAGGCACGAGCTTGTTTGACCGGCTTGAAGAATACAACTAAATAATCCCATCTATACCCCATGCACAATGTCCTTCAAACATTATAAGGGTTGTGCTTGGACAATCCCTTAAGAACGTAAACAACACATGATGTGTATTAACATCTATATTAGAACTAGATTTCATAATGATACAATAATTTATTTAGAATGCACATTTAATTTTATTACCTTCAGCAATGAATACTGGGCTATTAATCCAAAGGGGCCAGTAAGGTACTCGTCCCACACGATGGCCTAAAGAGAAACAGTTCAGATTTAAAACAGATTGCTTTTAACTTTAAATGAAGCAACATGCAGATTTATATGTATAATTACAATGTGCAGGATTATAATAATCAGTTAATAATAAAACAATGTCTGGTCTGATATTATTTTAATATACTGTGCTTGCATGATTTCTCAACATAAAACCTTGGATGGATGTGAAAAAAAAACACATTGCATATTATTCTGGTAAATCATATTATTAAAATGATTCAACTCTGATATATAACTTTTAAATGTACTATTCAATACTGAAACATATTTATCTAGGCTTCAAGTAACAGCACAAATATTCACATTAAGAGGATACTTTCTAATATTTATTTAAAAAACAAACAAACACCTATTTAAAATTATTTATGAGCTAGATTCATTCTTAAGTATATCACCTGTAATAAACTGCAGCCTTTTTGCGATTCAATATTTGCGCTAAGCCAAATCATGATTTAGATTTTTATGCGATTAATTTTGCAGCATTCATAAAAAGACTTAAGTTTTAGGGTTCCACTGAAAGACACCAACACAATGATTGTTTAAAAGCAACCGCAACTTATTGATTCCATTTAATCTAATATGTTTCATCTTAGAATGATTTTGACCTGGTTTAAATTACATTACACTCAGCTGATCTATGCATCAATACTTTTGAAATTATTATGCTTCTTATGAGAAAAAAACAACATTAAAATGTAATTCTATAGTGGGTAAAGAGTTGTTACTTTCATCATCATCATCATCATCATGCACCTCCATATTGCTGAGGCAAACGTCACTCAAACTCCAGGCTCATTGTCTTTTCGCTCTGTTCACCCTGGTATGAATGGAGCAATAATCGCTGATGAATTTATTCATTCAATGAATTCTGTTGACTAAAAAAAAATCACAAACTAATATTTCATTGGATCACCTTTTGCTTTGACTGGCATAAGCTTATTGAAACCATACCATGTCACAACATTTATTGTACTGATGATGAAAGTGTCGAATCGCTATGTAAAGTCTGTTCCAGCACATCTCAAAGATTCTCAAAGGGGTTACGGTCTGGAATCTGTGAAGGCCAATCTATGTGTGAAAATAATGTCTCCCTGAACCGCTCTTTCACAATTTAAAAGAACATCAGCGATTAGCGCCGCATCGCACCTCCAGGATTGAGGGTTCGATTCCCGCTTCGGGTCCGTGTGCATGGATTGTGCATGTTCTCCCAGTGCTAGGTGGGTTTCCTCTGGATACTCCGACTAATTGGCGTTCACAAATTGTCCGTAGTGTTTGTGTGTGTAAGAGTGTTGTTTGGAGATCCCATCCCGTTCGTAAAATGAAAATAAATACAGTGATCAATTACTATTGGTCTCCACGATGATGGATGGAATGGAGTCTATCTATCTATCTTAAAATCAAACTGTGTAAGGCAACACAAACCAGGCACATTAGACACCACTGCATCTGTTAATCATTAACTGATTTCTCAACATGATCTTTGCAGGCAGATGAAGAATGTGATCAGTTATCATCATCATCATCATCATCATCATTATTATTATTATTGCCATTATTATTATATCAAACATCAAGTTTTGTTTGTACAATCACATTGTACAATGCTTTCATATTAAATGATCCTATAAAATGTCCTATCTATTCGAAATAATTATGTTTTTACAGTTTAAATGGTGCACTCTGGTCAGTTAGACCCAGAGTCTCTGAGAATAACAATGTCGCACAGCACTTAATATCATCATCGTGTAAACATGTGCACAAACAACATTTTAAAGAGCAGCGTATAACCTTGCTTCCTGCGCATTTGTCCAGAAATTCGCGCAGCTCCTTCCGTGCAGCTTCCCTCAAAATATTGAGGTTGACTCGGCCATAAGACAAGTGAGACGCCATGTTTACACGGGAACCAGTGCAATCATGTGACTCACGCCACGTCACGTGGCTGCTACTTCCTCCAAAAGGCAGCGCGTTCGCGATTTGATCTGAGCATGCGCTCTTCACGCACCTTCTTTACGTGACCTGTAGGTGGCGGTGTTACTCTGTGATTCATTCAGAGCATTAGACTGTATATGTACTGTACATACTGAGTTCATCGTGAAAGCTTTAATGTAATGAGTGTTATTATTATTATTATTATTATTATTATTATTATTTCAGGTTGAAGCCCACGTACATGTCTGCCTGTCTTTCTGTCAAACGTATGAATATACTCCCTGTTCGGTAATAGTTGAGTGAATCACATTGAAAGACATACGTAGATCATAAACATTAAGTTTCGTCTTAAAACGACTCCAGCGTGTTAAAATTCACTTATACCACTTCAGCGCTGTTATTTCACTGGTGAACATATTAAGTTATCGCAGTAAAAATATTCAATTTAGCTTTTCTAAATAATACTATGTTTGTATTTTGTTTATTGAGAAGCTTTATTTTTTAGTAAATTGTTAAATCCGGCATATAACGGTTCATAACATCCCCTTTACTAAAAATTTTACTTTCACTTATGGCGCAGGTTAAACTTCAGGCAGATAAGTTTTGCAAAGGTTGAATTAAATTCTGTCCAGCGGTCGATTTAAGACGCACCCACAGTTTGACGCATGCGCAGTACGCTGTCAAACCTTCCGTTCGCATTCTGGCAAATAACTGCTCATAACTTCATTTGTACTGAACATTTTGTTTTCATTTATAGCACAGGTTTAATTTCAGGCAAAAAAAAACCTAAGTATTTCCAAAGTTTCATGAAATTCTGTCCAGTCAATTTTGCGTGATGCTGTGACAAAATCTGACTGGACAGACATACAGAGACATACAAGCAGAAAAGTTGACTGGTTTCTGGTCCTCCAATGTATGAAACGTAAATAAATATTTGAAAGAACAAGTTCTGATGAATGTACAGACAAAACCTTTCTTTTTTATATCAGTAAAGCTGTTCACATTCAGGACATGAATAAACATCAGTGTTCTCAGATATAAAGATGTTTTTACTGTAGGATCCTCCAGGTAATTTCTAGGTCCCTCTTTCGTCATGTTTTAACAATCAAAGTGTAGAAATAAAGAAAGGTTGAGGATTCAAGCCCCAGCACCACCAAGCTGCCTCTGATGGACTATTTTTCAAGGCCAGTAATCCTGTCTGATCCATCCTGGCTGACTTTGTGCTCTGATGCTAACTTCCTAACAAGCTAGGACATGTGAAGAAATCATTTTATTGTACTGTAATGCATATGTAGCATATGTAAATAAATCCTTCTTCTTCTTCTTCTTCTTCTTGTAAGTTCCCTTGAACCCTCTTCCTCCTCTCCACCTCCAGTACTCTCAGAGTATAGCTTACTGCTATGATTAGATGCTTAGCTGCAATGCACTGCTGGAAGTGAAAAAGCTATGCAAAGCATAACCACAATCATTTCTGTCATGAGGGCGTCACATAATTCTTTAAAAACTCCTGCTGACTGTTTTTCAATGTAATAGCAATGTAATGATGGTTTTGCTTATCAGTTCTTTATGTGACTAATAAAATGAATTGCAGTTTGAGTGTTTGTATGTTGTGTCTTTTATGCATGGTTTATATTTTCTTCACCAGTCTGATGCACCATGAACCCAGCAGAAAGTTGCAGATTCCTTTATTCAGATTGCAGAAACACCAAAAACCTAGAAATGAATGGTTTCTAGGTTTTTGGTGTTTCTGCAATCTGAATAAGGGAATCTGCAACTTTCTGCTGGGTTCATGGCATTTCTTCTGAGTACAAAATGTAACAAACAGTGGTGACCTTTTATTTTTTTTTAACAAAAACAAAATTTAAACTTGTTGTTCTGTGTTAAAACCTAAAATTCCATGCAACTTGTGTTTAAACGCTAACAAAATGTGTCTACACATGAGAACTGTTTGAGTAGAAACCTCCTGGAGGTCTGTTGTGTTCATCCTACTTACCTATAGTACCTACCTACCCACCCACCCACTAACCTACCTACCTACCGACTGACCTACCGACTGACCTACCCACTGACCTACCTACCCACCCAGTTTTTATCCAATGTGTTTTTAATGTTGTTACAATATGAAAAGAGCTTCGGGGTCTTTAGAAGCTCCAATATGAAGCTTCGGTTTCTGTCTTTAAGGTATTTTTCATGGGCTTCCCATGTCTGTGTGCATTTCCTCTAGGTATTTGATTTTGTAATTAGGATTGGCTACGCTCAATTGCCCCTATGTATGAATGAGAGTGAGAGTGTGAAGGACTGGGACCCAATCTAGGATGAGATCCTGCCTCACACCTAGGGTACCTGGGTTAAGCTCTTGAACAGTTGCAGTTCTGTCCAGGATAAAGCATTTAAATGTCTGAATTAATGTATAGATTTGTTACAATCTTATATTTTGATTGAGCAAAAGTTAATCATAATTATTTGATTATGACTTTTGCCATATGAAAGAAATACAAAATACAAAAAAATTCAAAATATGGTACAAAATATTTTTGTGCTTTAGTATTGAACTTAGATCATGCAACAAACACATTACCTATAATATCATATATATCATATTACCTATAATATTCAGATAATGAAAAATTAATCTAGTGCTACACAGACATTGATTAAGCCTAAAACCATATTAATAACTTGATAACTCCCTATAAATTATTGCTGTTCTCAAGGTAATTATATTGAACCTTTGGTTCTAGCAAATTAGGGCTAGCAAATTATAAATGAAAAATGTATTGAGCATGTGTATAATCAAGGCGACTGTCAGCTAGTCTAACTAACAGATATGACATACAAATTACACAAAACCAAATTTATATAAATGAGTTTATCATGTTACATTTTTGAAGACAAGATTTAACACAGTACCAAAGACAAAGCAAGCAGGCTTTTAAATGAATTATGAATAATCTATCTATTACAGTATTCAATATGCAATTTTCCTGATTACCAGGAATTTACCAAAATCTCGGCTGGAATGGGATCAGAAGGATTGTGAGAAAGTACTGTGGTCAGATGAGACCGAAATTGAGCTCTTTGGCATCAACTCGACTCACCGTGTTTGGAGGAAGAAAAATGCTGACTATGACTCAAAGAACAACCGTGTCTCTACAGTAAAGCACTGAGGTGGAAACATAATGCTTTGTGGCTGTTTCTCTGCTAAGGGTACATTTACCACACTTGAGGGGCCAATGAACGGGGTCGGAGATAAGTCTTCCAGAATGACAATGACCCAAAACATATCGCCAAGGCAACAAAGGAGAAGCTCAAGAAGAAGCACCTTAAGGTCATGGATTGGCCTAGCCAGTCTCCAGACCTCAATCCTATACAAAGTGTATGGAGAGAGCTGAAACTTTGAGTTGGCGAGCGACAGGCAAGAAACTTAGAAAAGAACAGTGGACCAAAATCCTTCGTGTGATGTGTACAAACCTGGTAACCAACTACAAGAAACGTCTTATCCTTTGTGCTTGCCAACAAGGGTTTCTTCACCAAGTACTAAGTCACATTTTGTTTGGGGATCCAATACATATTTTCAAATATTAATTGAAATGCAAATCAATTTGTAACATTTGTATCATGTGTTTTTCTGAAATTTTGGTTGATATTCTAC
Organism: Clarias macrocephalus; assembly: GCA_011419295.1. NCBI lineage: Eukaryota > Metazoa > Chordata > Actinopteri > Siluriformes > Clariidae > Clarias > Clarias macrocephalus. The sequence continues at coordinate 1,715 of JAAGKR010011014.1, read as the reverse complement.
CTTTACAATAAACCTATAGAACCCTGGATCAAATTTGTGCTAGCCAACCATCCACCATCCAAGTCAACCTGTTTTGATGTGTTCTCATCAACCTTGTTTCTTTAGATAACATAAATATGTTGAGACGGACTTGGGACATGCTCCACCACGATAATGAGGAAGGAAACATAGAAGAATGAATGAATGAACAAATGAAAGGATGCTTATACAATGATTAAACAATGGTTATTTCTCAAGAGGTAAGTGTTTCAGCTGCCAACAAGTTATTTGATCGTAACTGATGCAGTGAGAAACTTCTCATTTCTTAAACAACCGTGTCAGAAGACATATTATGTGGTTGTCGCAAAGATCTTGCTCTGTTTCAGAAGGATTAAATTATTGGCCATGCATCAAGAAAAGAAAACAACTAAGAAAATTGCTGAAACTGCTAATATAAGAACATTCCAATGCATTATTAAAACCTAGAAGGATAGTGCTGAACCATCGTCCTTGAGGAAGAAATGTGGTCAGAAAAACACCATGAATGATGTAATGAAGATCACATAAACAGTGAAATCAAATTGTAAAAAAAAAAAAAAACAAGCAAACAAAAAAAAAAAAAAAACAAGAGTAAGAGCATTCCCACACACGTACAATGTGAATGAAATCAAGAGACAGGAACTAAATTGTTGAGGTCAGGTGACCACTTGTGTCAATACTGAACGACCAGGTTTTTCCATCAATGTTTTTTTTTTCTTCCTTGATTGCATGAGCATATTGCAAGGTCACAATCCCAGGTTAGTGAATAGTGAATATAGTGAATCCTTGGGAAGGTACAGAAGAATGTTCCTGGGGTGAGCTTCTTCCCATGTTAAAGTTCATGCATGAAAGCAGTTTCTATGAAATCTTACAATGAAGAGGCTATGATTGATTTATGCATTCTAGTCAATGATTTCATTTGCCTAGTTATCACACTATAGCTAGCCTTTTCTCCTTCTAATCAGTGTTAATAATGAGTGCAAGATGGAATTATCATTCTACTAATAGCAAAGTTTTTAGCTAAGTATTACCAAAGAGCCTTGTTGCACAACAGGATTCCTATTGCCATCTCAGGGAGTTTTCCGTGCCACTTTCGCCCTCGGCTTGCTCATCAGGGACTATCTGACCATTTTGATTCATGCACATTCACATTCCATACAAACTTTTGGTTCGTTGCGACAATGACAATTGTTAAAAGCGCTATACAAATAAAATTGAATTGAATTGAATTTAATTGAATTTATATACAGTACAGACCAAAAGTTTGGACACACCTTCTCATTCAGCGAGTTTTCTTTATTGTGTTCTTTATTGTGTTCTTTAGCCCAAACGCGTCTCTTCTGCTTGTTGCCTGTCCTTAGCAGTGGTTTCCTAGCAGATCTTCTACCATGAAGGCCTGATTCACACAGTCTCCTCTTAACAGTTGTTCTAGAGACGTGTCTGCTGCTAGAACTCTGTGTGGCATTGACCTGCTCTCTGATCTGAGCTGCTGTTAACCTGCGATTTCTGAGGCTGGTGACTCGGATGAACTTATCCTCCGCAGCAGAGGCGACTCTTGGTCTTCCTTTCCTGGCGCGGTCCGCATGTGAGCCAGTTTCTTTGTAGCGCTTGATGGGTTTTGTGACTGCACTTGGGGACACTTTCAAAGTTTTCCCAATTTTTCGGACTGACTGACCTTCATTTCTTAAAGTAATGAT
>JAAGKR010011013.1:0-12959 GCA_011419295.1 Clarias macrocephalus | reverse complement strand
CCGGTAGCTCACAGCGCTACAAGATTGGGAAATTAAAATAAAATACAGTCAACAATATAGAAGGAAGAGAGAAAGAGACAAACAACTTACAATATAAAAGCAAATTCTCAGATTAAATGCATGCACCGCAGCAATATGGCAAAGCAACCCGCCGACAAAGCAGCAGTCATGCGACATAGCAGTGAGGCATAATGCATATAATTACCCACTAGCCGTAGAGCAAAAAATAAAACAAAAGTAGCAGTACTCATGCAACGCTATATTCATGCAAAGCAGAGTTAATAAAAAGCAAATGCAAGCAAAGTTAATGCAGAGCAAAGGCAAAACAAAATTAAGGCAAAACCAAAGCAAGGCAAAGCAAAGCAGCAGCATTCATGCACACATCTGCAGCACCCACAGTTTCTATAATCAGAATGGAACAAACAGGTACATACCACAAAGAATTCTGAATGTACTAAATAAGAAGTACATACCTGTCCCAAAACGTTAGATGAACAACCACTAGCAATCCTGGTTACCACCAGGAAGTACAGGAAACGAGCCACTTACCGACACCAGTAGGGCAATGTTGTTCAAACGGAAACCCAAAACTCGAAGTGAAAACTAACAGGCAACAATAAGCAATGATCACAGAAAAATTTGTGTATAGCGTTCATACCTGAAATGAAACCGGAAATTCGGCGTGCAGCAAAAAGGCATGCGCTCTGAGACGGAAGCGGAAGTCAGACGTGCAACGAAGCGATGTGCACTTCACTCGAAGGAGAGTCAGCAATAAGGGAAATCACTGTTGAGGAATCCAAAATGACTCTTCAAATCAATTTAAACGATTGCCTCTGCCCATTAGCATAGACAAGGGATAGCAACAAGCATCCATACCTGATATTAAAGTGAAAGTCAGGCGCGCTAAACAGCGCGTGTGCACTCTACAAAGGAGGATTAGTAGGAGAAGACCTCACCATTAACGAGTCCAGAGGAAACCTAAAAACCATTTGAATGAGTACCACAGTCCATAAGCATAGCTAATCGACTGCGAGGAGCATTCTTACCTGTGGCAACCCGGAAATCAGGTACACAACAATAAGGGGCGGGCGCTCTATGTGAGAGAAAGCACTCCTCCACCACCTTTATAGCAGCCCACAGGCGAGCCGATTGGCTAGTGCTGGAATGAACTGAACCACTAACCAGGTGACCCGGAAGTCCTTCAACTGAGGTTATGGCAGTATACATAAAACAGTGCAACCTGTTCTGAATAAGGCATCCCACTAACAAAGATAACCCACATGATGAAGCCACAGCTCATCCTGCTACATTTATTTGGGGTTAAGTGACTGGTGTGCCTGACTGATGTGTGACTTTTCATGAATATGTAAGACCTATTGACATCTGGCTCAGGTGACACTAGGTTTCCCCAGAACTCCTATTGATGGCTCAGCTGTTCACACCGGCACAGATGATGCGCCTAAAGTATATTCATGTTTCATGCGAATTACATCATCTGAAATTTGTTTTCCATTTGTTTATGTAAAATGGTTAATGTTAGCAATTAAATCAGACTTCATAGTTGGATTTGACACATGGATTTACTGAATATATTCAGATTTTGTAAAATAGCGAAAACCAATGTCTCTGTTTCTTTCCTTGACCTTTTAGGTAAAGGTCTAAATATACCCTTTTTATTTATGGACAGGTGTATTATATTTGACCTGCATTATTGCATTATGTTTCAAGACATCCTTAATTTATCTTAGTTAAATTTATACATTTACACCTTACAGCATGGACATACTGAAATAGCTAAAAACTAAAATTGAATGCCACAAAATAATAATAATAATAATAATAAATAATCGTAAGATTAATAAAAAATAAAAGCTTTGAGATGACCGTTTTGTCGTATTCCTGTATTCATTGGATTAAACTAAAACAATACTATTTTGATTTCTGATATATACATGTATATGTTACAATAATGGTTAAGGAAATTTGTTTCTTCATACAAGCTTTTTATTTATTTATTTATTTATTTATTTACATACAGTGAAGGCATTCCAAAATGACCAAGATCAGAAAGATTTATTCTTCACACTGTGGTCTTCTGCAGTTCCAGTTGTTAACTTAAAACTTGCATGTGAATGGAGAGCTAAGCTCTGGAATGTACATTTTAAAAATGTTTTCATTATTTATTAAAGAAAATTATGATAATCATAACAGCCTATTGCATTTCATTCTTATCAGTCAGCGCTGCTAGCTGACATCGGTTTATGTTTGAATTTTATGGTCATTTAGTTCCATTTATTTCAGTTAATAAATCTACTGCAAATAAAAAAAAACACAAAGATGACACAAAATTTTTTTTTTCCCCAGATTTTCTCCCATATTTAGTAGTGTCAAATTCCTCCCCGTCATTAGGGGGCTCCCACAAAAAGGCTACTACTACCACTCAGTCGGGAGGGCCGAAGACTATAACATGTTTCCTCTGAACCACGTGACGCCAGCCGACCACATCTTTTCGAACTGCTCGCTAACGCAATGTTGGGGGCAGAGTGACACACTCCGAGGACAACACTATCTGCTTCTTCCGCTTGCGTGAGCTCACAGACACCCCTAATGTGGGCGCACCAAGTACCTCTCATCCCCTGTGAGGGGGCTCGGCCAATCAGCTCTCCCTAGACCTAGGTCTCAGTCTATGTTTATAGCGCCACTTAGGGACATAATGCCGGCAAACACAAAACCCTAATTCCACCACTCGGTACCACAACAGTAGCAGTGCAATTCTGCTAGATTCCTCACAAAAAAGAAAAGAAAAGAAAAAAAACAGGGTTCACTGAAGCCAGGGAGAGAAACAAAAAATAAAGCATGGTTTCTAAAAAGAAAGAAGAAAGGAAATTAATTAACATCCAGTCTCTTATGTCCTTCACACATTGCTCAACTTTATTAAGCTGGTTTTTCTCATCTGGTTTTGCTGAGACATATAACTGTGTGTCATCAGCATAACAATGAAAACTAATATCATGCTTACGAATTATGTTGCCCAGAGAATGTAAAGAGAAAAAAGCAGTGAGCCTAAAACTGAACCCTGCGGAACACCAAACTCCATTTGAGAACATGCAAAATAGTCACCATTTAATAGTCATGCTTTGTGTGGATTCATGCGACCAATTATTTTCTCGGGCAAGGATTCTTACGCGCATATAAGAATATTTAATAAATTTTTTTGTTTCATCTTTCATGTCTTCTGTTATTGCCAAGTGTCAACACTTTTTTATGTTTTAACGCAGATATGTTGTTTTTGACATATCCACGAATCACAACAGTGCATAGATAATACTATCAGGAAATTTAATAAATTTTAAAATAACTTAAACTGAGGCATTGCCAGATGTGTCCCACGTCTTTTATTGATTTGGCCCTGTTAAGACATTACAAAAACTATATAAAAAGACTTTTTATTATGAATTTTAAAGGACATCTAATTTCTATTATGAACATAATTTTAAGTGCATGGATACACATTGTATTGTGTATTGTACTGTAAAACAAAAATAAAATCATGTTTGCTTTAGCATTGAAAATAAGAGTGTACTTACTCAGATGTAAATAGCTTTTTCTATAGCTTACATTATATGTAGTTAATTAAAGCAGATACTTGTAACTCTTCCATGGTGGATATCTTGTGAAGCAACAACACGTTTATTTAAATTGTAAAATGGTTGGCTGCAGGATTTAGAGGCACTTTGCAAGACGAATTGCAAACATCTGGAGGAAAAAAACATGCATTGGCCTCATCTGTACATAATCGATGACTGACTGGAAAGGTGATGGTTGCTCATCCCAGGCTTTTTTTGCAGCATCAAGCAGGCTGCGGATCTGCTTAAAGAGATGTCAAAATTTATGTATCCAGAACTGCCGAATGCCTTGTTAGACTTTATTTCCAATTGTAGTGGGGCAAGTTATGCTATATTTCTGTAGTTACAGAGGTAACCACAGAAACCATCACCCCTCCTCCTACTCCTCCACCTCCATCCTCCTACTGTAGCTTTATTTCACCCTTGTGCACTGCAGATGTGTCTAATCATGCAGCAGCTCAACTTATCAAACAGTTCACACTCCACTCCTGTGTCAGTTGAATACCTGATTGGGAGTAGTGTACTGGCAGTTTGCTTCATACTGGGAGTTCCTGGTAATATTGCTGTACTGGTATATCTCGCTGGATGGCTTAAGGGAGGCAGTTTCACCCCGAAAATAATGCTAAACCTGGCCATATCCGATCTGCTCACTCTAATTTCTCTGCCCGTTTGGATTTGGGCTCTTCTGAATGACTGGATCTTTGGCCTTGTCCTGTGTAAGTTTGTCTCCTATTTGGTCTACCTCAGTGTCTACTGCAGCACAATGTGTGTGATGTTGATGAGTGTCCAGCGATACTTGCAAGTGCTACATTTTCAGAAATGGAACAAGCTTGGCAGAAAAGAAAAGAAGGTCCTCCTGAGTGGTATTTGGATCCTAAGTGGAGTGTTATCTTGCTATGTTCTTGTGCAGCGCACTGTAAGTAAGGACAGGCAAGGACGGTTTCTGTGCAGTCTACGCTATCGTGACGATGTGGAAAGAGTGGCTACGTTAATCTGGGAGATTATATTATTTGTGGTTTTGTTTCCCACACTGACTTACTTTTACTTTCATCTTTATCGAGGAGTTAATAACTCAGCTTTCTTAAGCAGTCGCTCATTGACAAAACTGGTGACCAGAATTGTGTCATGCTTCTTCATTTTTTGGGTCCCATTACAAATCTCCAATGTTATGATTGTCACTGCTGTGTTGCTGAAGAATGACAGTTTGTTGGAGTTTGCAGAATCTGGAGACAATATTACTGCATCTTTGATTTTCATTAACAGTTGTGTGAACCCTTTTCTGTATGCCTTCTCTGCTCGGACTACACGACAGGAAAGGGATGGAACAGAAAATACTTAATTCCTACATATAGAGGTTTGACGGTTTATTGTTTCTTGCTGATAGCCAAATAATTGCTTATTATTATCATTGCAAAATATTATTGACTATTTTAAATCATTGTTATAACCCTCCTTTTTAATTATTTTTTGTCAGAATGATTTCCGGCATTGTGACATTGTAAGCCATGTGTTAACCTGCAAAACTAACCACAGGACACACTTCACTTTTTCTGACAGATTTATTATAAACTTCAAGCTTAGCAGATGAAAATGAAACATACATGATGTTTGTCAATTACACACTATCTCTTTTTCCTTGAATTAATAATCATAAAACTATGACTTCCTTCTATATTTTCAAGTTAGTTCCATTGAGTTTTACTGTTACTTCTTTAACATACTGATGTTATATATGACTAAACATTTGTGCATAAAAGTAGGTAATGAGAAACAATTGCTTCTTTATTTACTTGTTTCTTATTTTCACCATCAGAGGGCGCTGTCTTTAGTTTTGTAGTTTTTGTTTGTAGACTCAATTTCCCAGAAGGCACCTCGGTCAGGTGATGAGGTCTCACCTGAAGCGAGGTAGCTAATTAGACATTCTATAAATAGCTGTTTGTTCTGGGAGACTGTGTCGAGCATTATTATTGTCAGTTGGGCTTTTGGTTTGGGTTTATTTTAAGTTGGCATTTGTTTTATGGAGCTGTATTAGTTAAATGTATTATGTTTGTATTTTAGTCTGTTTGGTTTTCCCTGTATAAGCACCATTATTGAATGTTTAGATCTTAGTCTGTTTTACTACTAACATGGTGATACTAACCTGCCTAGTTCTTAGTCTGTTTAGTCTCCTAGTTTGTCTAGTCTCCATGTCTGCTTAGGTCTTAGTCTGTTTATGAACTAACCTGCTTAGTTATTAGTCTGTCCCCTACCTAGTCTGTTTGCCCTTAGACCTCTGGCTACTAGTCTGTTAGCAACTAGTCTGATTAGCTAGCATCCAGCTTAGCAGCTAGTGTGCGTAACAGCTAGTAGGCTAGGTCTCCATGTTTAGTCAGTCCTCTTGTCTGTGTTAAATATTAATCTGTCTGTCATTTGGTTACTGTTGTTGTGTGTTGTGCTCCAATCCGTGAGCCAGCATCCTTTGTTTGAAGTTTTTGTTCAAATAAAAGGACTTTGTTTTACACAACCCTTTGCGTTTATGCCTGCCTCACTTCAGCCCACAGCCATCACCAGCAATTTGTGACATTGGGAATCAAATTTCTTATTTTAGATTCTCTGTATTGTATCCCCACAAGAGCTGATTATCTTGATTCCCTCCAATATGCTCAGAGAACAACTGCACCACTAATCAGCTATCATTTTTTAAATATTTTTAAATATACTTAAGATTAATTATATTGCAATATTATTGCTCACCAAAACATAGGCACCCTGTTGCTCAAATCATCCAAATGTTTTCTTGAATGTATGTTGAATGAATGATGTATAAAAAAAAGTCCCTTGCTTAACACACCATTACTGCCACTACCCAACATGCTGCTTGTAAGCCTGCTATACTTTAGCATTTTTCTGTATTCCACAGGTCACAGATACACCTAGATATTTTTGCAGCTCTTCGCTCATTACTGTAAGCTCACTTGATAGACAGCCTCCACTTGTGCAGTTGTGTGAAGGGGGTGGAGGTGCTAAATCTGACACGGCTAATGGCAAATAATCATCCATAGACCTCAGGCTTGCTCCAGTCTTTAAAAGGAGGTGTGGATCTTAGCTTGATGTTTGAAAGTCTGGAGGAAATGTGCAACATGTACCCAGGTCAGGATAGCCTCCCAGACATCAGCTCGTTGCCTTTGACACACACTGCTGGCCACAACTGCAAAGGTGCCATTGAGGAGCCTTCCTATGCAAGTCCATTCTGCCACCATCATCACTCACCCACAACAAGGAGAGTGGCATGTGTAAGGGGCCATGCCACATTCCCCAAGGGTATAAAAGTGTGTGGAATGTACAACACTGTTTAACCTGCAGAGAGACGAGCTGCCCCAACACTTTTGGTTTCTTTCAGAGCCAGCCATTAAGATACTGCCACCACTCTTTTCTCCATCCCTCCTCAAATTCCTCCTATTTTCCTATTAAAACCATCCTTTTCCCACCCTCGTGTCTGTTTGTGGTGCACCTAGAGTTAAAGATTTTACACACTATAATATTTTATATATAAAAAATATATATAAAAGAATTTATCCCATACGCATAATAGTAACATCTGTTCATTTATGCAATTCATTTCATTTATTCAGTCAGCCAATCAGGAGGCAACAGCACAATGCATAAATGCAACTTAAGGGATTCAGATAATATTCACATGAAACATTAGAAGATTAGAATAGCAAAAAAGTCTGATCACTGTGACTTCAATCATCACATGGTTATTGGTTCCAGGTGGGCTGGTTTGAGTCTCCAGTGACTTTTTAAAAACATGTTTTAAGATTGTCGGTAATAATTCTAAAACTTATTTTAGTCCCATCGTGATCACACCTTAATCCTGATTCAAAGGCCTCAAAGGCTACAAAGTGTGTGCCATGCTGTACGCTCCCAGATAGTAAAACTTGAACATGAAGTTATTCTGGAGTTCAGCAACTCAAAAGGGATCCCGTGACACCCACTGATTCTCGTGACACCCACTGATTCTCGTGACACCCACTGATTTTGCAATTACTTTATAAATATAAATATTAAATGGTTTATCAATGGTCTATTTTGTCAAAACGTATGCATTCAGATCTGCAAAATACCTTGTTGGACTATTTCTTTGTTTTTCTCATGATATCAGGAAGTGTAATTTAGTCCTCATGAATGCTATGTTTATCGACACTGAAAACCACAGACAGTTAAACTTCTGCTTACTTTATCAGGTAACGTTTCCTCCCAGCCACAATGCAGCATCTACCATCCAGCAGCTCAACTCAACAAACAGCTTACTCACTGCTCCTGTCTCAGCTTGAAACCCAATTGCCAGTAGCATTGCTGTAATGGTGTGTCTATCTGGATGGCTAAAGGGAGGCAGATTTTCCCCAAGACAGATGCTAAGCATGGCTGTATCTGGTTTACTGACTCTGCTTTCTATGCTGGTTTGGATTTGGTCTCTTGGTGCTTGACTGGGTCTTTGGATTAGTTCTGTGTAAATTTCTCTCTGAATTGGTTTACTGTAGCATCCTGTGCATGATGTTGATGAGTGTCCAATGATACTTGAAATGCTGCACCCTGAGAAGACGAACATGTTTGGCAGAAAATGAAAGACGGCCCTTCTGAGTGGAATGTACATCCTAGGTGGAATATTATTTATTGCTCTCATACAGTGTACTTTAAGTGATGGAGGACTTCAGTGCAAGCAATGCTATCGGAATGATAGTTAAATATGGCAGATTCTAATATTGTAGTTCGCGATCCTCATAATAATCTTATTTCTACTTTGTTGGGGAGTTCGTTATTCAGCTTTGTTTAGTATCAATTTAATAACAAAACTCGTGAACAGAATTGTGCAAGGTTTCTTTTTTTTTTTTTTTGGGTTCCATTTCAACAATGTTGTGCTCATCATTGCTGTGTTACTTGGAAATTACAAAATGCCTCATTAAAGCTTATGAATATGGTCCTAAACCTACTTATTTCTGCAGCCAGATTAAATTTTTATTTATTATTTTTTATTTTTTTGTAACCTTTAATCAAGCAAAGTAACAAAAATTAAGTATTTTATATGCAGATTGGACAAAGAAGAAAAAACAAAAGTTACACTGTGACATGACTATATATAAAATACATACTTAATACCACTGAACATCACACTTCTGTTTTATGGGTCAGTTTTAAAATGTAAGAAGAAAAATGACTTTGAATGCATCATGTCCAATATAGTGACCACATTGTTAAGAGTGAAATAGGTAGAACAGACTGTTTAAAAAAAAAAAAAAACTTTTTATTTAAAATTTGAATTATTGGAGAATACCATTGCCATGAAAGGGCCACCATGCATTCACACGTTCATCTGTTGTTGCATAGATTGTGCTATTTAACATTGATTTCAAATGATCTTATATCTTAAATGGGTATAAGGTCAAAATAGATGTATGAAGAAAAGCAACATACCCTGCTAATTTTTTTTTTCTACCATAACTTCCTGAAGTGTATCTTTGATGTAATTTTCATGGAAACCACAGACACGAAGATGTGCTTGCTTTATAATGTAGAACATAGACCCAGGTAGACCACAGCATCTAACCATGCAGCAGTGCAACCCAGATTAAACAGCTGGCTTAGTTCTTGTCTCAGTATGATAAAAGCTGTTCATGCTTGCCCTGCAATGGATTGGCAACCTGTCCAGGGTGACTCCACCTTCTCACCTTCATATATGTATTTCTCATTATGTACTGTAGGCATGAAACACCTACTTTGTATTCCTTTTAATATTAAACATTGTGTAGATTTGACATGTTTTATCATGTAACCTAGTTTTGTCCCTTGAAAAAATGTCGTCAACGAAAATAGTGACGGAAAATATTCGTTGACTACATTTGTGTTCTATTTATCTTTTTGTTCCCCTGGGTTTTTCTCTTATTTTCTTTTTACTTACTTTCTTTCATCATTCTACTTTCCTTTTTTCCCTTCTTACTGTATATAAGAGCTGATGATCTTAGATGATTGATCTGAGTGATATCTGGAGACTTTAGAAGCCACATCAGCACTTGAACTCTGTCAAGGCACATTATCTTGATGAAAGAAACCATCCCAAAACCATCAGGAAATACTGTTTCCAGGAAGGGTGTACTTTATCTGCAACAATGTCTAGGTAGAGGACATGTCAAATGAATATCTACATGAATGGCAGGACCCAAGGTTTGACAGCAAAGCATTGGCCAAAGCATCACACTGCCTCCACCGGCTTGCCTTTCCCCCCAAAGTGCATGCTGGTCCTATCTCTTCCTCAGGTAAGCGATATACACACACATGTGTAAGGGTTTTATACATAATGTTAGGACATCTTAATGTGGACAAAATACCTGATGCATTTTCCACTATTAATATGTAGGGTTTACAATAAAGTAGGCCAAGAATAGCTGCTGCATTCTTTACCTCCATTATGTAATGTTTAGCTCTGGGTCAGAGGTATTTTGAATCGTTAATGATTTGGGTTAATTTTGTTAAACTGAATTTCAATTTATAGCGTACACTTTATCACAGCCCGTCCAGCGTTTAGTATGACTTAGTGTATCAATTCTGTTTATCCCGCGGCCGACAATGATGATACAAAATCTGGTATTTACCTAATTATGAGCAAGGTAACGTAAGATCTGGGCAAATTTTTAAACTTTAAAATACATGACCAAGACAAAAATTCTTTATAAAGAAACATGAATTTATTTAGCTAATCTAACGAAATATGAAACTACACTACTTCAACACACGCACGCACGCACGCACACACAGTTTGGGGAGTGAAAGTTAATGAAGTTCTCTAGTACGGTTTACTAGATCAAAGAAAGTCGCAAGAGCTTAGGTTTAATTTTACGGTTTGAGTTATGAAACGAGCACCAATTTTCAGCAAGGTATGCAGCTTTGTTTGTATACTTGCGGTACGATTCGTTCTCATCTTGTGGTTCGCCTCCAGCGAAGGGAAACATGGCGTTGCAGATTGGTTGGTGCGCTGTGGTTGAAATGACGTCTTTCGGGAAAGCCCTTAGATGAGCCTTGGTTGCATGGTTACCGATGGCACGCTCTGGAACGTCTTCTGTGGGTTTCTTCGTTGCAGGAATTTGGAGTTCTGGCTCGAAGTCTCATTGAGAGTTCTTGGAGAGCGGATGACATCAGCAAAGGCGATGTAACGCTCCCAAGGGCGGAAGCCAGAGCGGCGAGCTTGCTTCCTTCAGACGTCCATGATGAAGACCGATGAATCAATGACGAGTAGACGTGTTTGGACACTGAGTTTTGACCCTTTGTGTCAGTCCGTCCCACGGATGATTGGTCCAATCGGCTGTGGTTGCGGGGCTGAGCCACGCCTCACTTGGTTCCCCCTTAGTGCATACATTAGGCCGGGTTTTCGGCTGTCACGTGGGGCCAAGCCGATTACACTTTTAATACCTTTAATCCAATACTACTACTCTCTATCCAATATGACTCGGCTTGAGGTATTTTGCAAATAAGTTTGGGCAAAAATGTCACTTTCTAGGTAAACAACACTTTTCAGATATTTAAATAAATTTATGTTTGTGACAAAATATGGAAAGGTTCAAGGGGCGTGAATACTTTTGCAAGACACTGTATCTCCTTCCATAACATCTGAGACATTTGAGAACTGATTGTTTACTTGATTGTTCACTGAACTCATAATTCTGTCCATGGTGAAGAAGAACCCGTTCACAACATTTAGCCAAGTCAAGGATACTCTTCAGGAGGTGGGTGTGTCATTGTCAAAGTCTAAAGTCAAATAAGAGACTGGACCAGCTGTTCTGTCATGGACCAGCTGATTGTTTAAAGGGCTACTACTGCATATGAGGTAAGTACAAATGATTCACAACAAGGTTCAAACCACTGGTAATGCTCAAGAACAGTAAGGCTTTATTAGACAGTAAGGCCTTATTTGTCTAATATTAAATTATTAGACAAAAATTATCTTGTACCAGAATAATGTATAGAGAAAAAAGTATAGAGGAACACCTCGTTATACAAAGCATACATTGGCGCATAACCATATATGGCTGCAAGTGGAACTAGGTCACTGGGTTTTATTGATGAACTGTCTGCTATAGTGTACTTTCTGCTTAGATTCATCCAAATGCTGCAAAACCGATAGGATGCCATTTCATTTTTCAGATGGATAACAATACAAAAACAAACAATGAAAGCTATGGAAATGGCATCTTCTTCACTTGCCAAGTCAGTCATCATCTCTCAACCCAATAAAACATGCTTTTCACTTACCGTAGACAAGACCGAAGGCAGAAAGACACAAAAACAAGCAGTTGAAGGAAGCTGCAACATACAGTGATGCCTAGCAAGGGATCTTTTAAGGGTTGTCAGTTTAGTAAGGAAATTCTTATCTTTGTAATTATGTTAGTTCGTTAAATCATTTATGAGCCCCCAAAGTGGTGTGTGCGTGTACTGTATGTGTCACGGCGCGGGCTAGAACAAGAGGAATCCAAGCGCAAATGAGTCAAAAGCGCGGTCGAAAGGCAGAAGCGAGGATCAAAAACCGGGAAGTCAGTCAGCGACGTGTTAGAGCCAAATCGCAACTGTTGTTATGTTCTAAAATGCCCCCCTGCCATGGACTGCCCCCCCCCCTACATCTCTATCAAATATTATATTAGAACATAAATTCATTGGTTTATAATTTACAAATGACACCAAACGAATTTGATTATAAAATAAGCAAAAAAAATAAAATAAAATAAAAAATAAAAAATGCACATTGTATATGAATAAAATTTTTTTTTATATATATTTTTTACATATGCATGTATATTTTATATTGCTTATTTTATAATAAAAATTCAATTTTTCATCATAAACAATATTTATTTAGTGTAAACATGTTTGTATTACATGACAAACCCCTGCAAAATAAATGTGCCTCAAAATAAATGTTACATGAGAATTTGTATTAATGGCTGTCACGTGCCGAGGGTTAATTATAATAGTAATATCATATTTGATAATAATAAACCTATGAATTTATGTTCTAATATAACATTTGATAGAGATTATGTATGGATAGGTAGGTAGGTGGGGGGGGGGGGCGTGGGGGGGGGCGTGGTGGTTAATCCGTGACAGGGGGGAGTTTAAGCTCATAACACCATAACACCACAGGTGGGTCTGTGGAGAGTTTGGACTGGCGAGCCTCCCTTGAGTCTTTATTGGATAATTGCTTTTTTTTCTTCTTCAACGGCCCAGAGACAGTAAAATCTCTCTTTATTTTATTTAAAGACTGTTCTCATGAGAGATTAAGACAATTTAATTGAGAAGTGTTTTTTC
>JAAGKR010011012.1:3686-20747 GCA_011419295.1 Clarias macrocephalus | reverse complement strand
ACACACACACACACACACACACACACACACACACATATACACACACACACACACACACACACACATACACATACACACACACACACACACATACACACACACACACACACACACACATACACACGCATACACACACACACATACACACGCATACACACACACACACACACACACACACACACACACACTGTCCACTCTGGCCTAATTAAATTCCTAACCCTGAATGAGTGAGAGTGAATCATCAGACTGACTCCGTTTGCGCGGACGCATGCTGGAGGCCCGGCGCAGCGGCGTGAGCTTCTTTTCGTCTGGCTGATGACACCAGGAGGCCGAGCGACGCCCCTGATGTCCTCGACACGGAATGTGGGTTCATTTAGAAAAGATAATGATGTGTCCCAGGAAAACGATCACCTGCTCGTCTCAGTGCCGCGGCCGACTGCGGCGCGAATCGAATTTAGAAAAATCTCTATTTTCCATCAGCATAACTTTTTTATTAATAATAGCTGGAGTTTTACCACCTTGTCTAGTTTTATTATGCAAATGTACATTTCACTCTGGTTTTTAATCCTTCTGGAACAAAAAAGAACGAATTCAGCAGCTCCTTATTAGCTCATCACACATCCTCTCGCTCTCTTTCTCTCTCTTCTTTTCTTAGATTTTTTTTTTCATATTCCTCCGTATGGATGAGACGTCTGCTCTCTCACCTCCGGCAATCAAATCCATAAACTGGTGGATTAGCTGCCAATTAGCACGAGGCAAATGTTTATTCATGTAAAGCTCCAGCAATTAGTGTTCCATATGAAACTGTTTTACGCTGGAACCACAAACCCCCAATAAGAAAAGTAACGAGGTAAAGGAACAAGCAGGAGGAAAGAACGACACGGGACAGAGAATGGAAAAGGAATCAGAAAATGATTCACCAAATGATTCACTGATTCACTGATTCACCTGCAGGAAGTGAATCAATTAAACCTGTGTTCTCTTATCTGTTCACTTTGTTTCATTCACTTTTCATTTATTAATTTGTCAATTTATTTATTTATTTATTTATTAGAAAGAAAGAAAGAAAGAAAGAAAGAGGTACACCATCGCTCAAAAGTTTGGGATCACTTGCAAATTATTTTTGTTTTTGTTTAGTGATTTATTTTCTACATTCTACAACAACACTGGGGGGATTTCAAAACTATGAGATAACATACATGCAGTTAAATAATTATGTAACAGTAACAGTGGGCTGTTATTTATAAGACATGAAGGTCGGCTGTTCTGGATCGGTTCTCACAGGAACAGTATCATGTCGGGTGTGTGTGTGTAAAACCCATCGAGCTCCAGGATGAAACTGTCTCTCATGAAGACCTTCCCAGGACAGCAAAAACCAAAACTTACTGCTGCAGAGGAGAAGCTCATTTAGAGTCACCAGCCTCAGAAATCACCAATTAACAAGCAGCACCTCAGATTAGAGCCGTTATGAAGCTTCACAGAGCAGAAGGAGCAGATAAACATCTCAATATCAACTGTTCAGAGGAGATTATTGTGTGTTTTAGAGAAACGCCTTCAGTGTTGTTTTACAGTGTAGAAAAAATTATATTCAGGAACGAGCATGGAGATAGAATAAGGGGTGTACAAACTTTTGACAGGTCGTGTATAGAAAAGGAGGGAGTTTTAGGAGGATCACAAAGGAGGAATTGACTTAACTTCAGGTAAACAAAACATGTGATGTGTTTCAATTTTCTTTCTTTTCTTTCAAACGATAAAATGAATATAAAACGAAATGAGCCAAATTGCAAAAACAGAACTAATTATTCTTTCTTTCTGTCTCACTGAACGTTTGAGTGAATTGACCTGATCAGGAGGACAGAACTAAACTTGCCACGTGTTTTTCAGTTTATTTTGACGCTGCGCTTCTGCCTAAATTTCGTCTTTTTCTTTCTTTCTTTCTGATCAAATGTACAAATGACTTTTCCTTCCTTTATTCCTTTCTTTTTAAACAAATGAATAAATTGACTAAACCAGATGCAGAACTGCAGGAACTGAACTACAGTTTTTCTTTCTCTCTGTCCTTTAGCTCTGCAGAAGTGCTGTGTGTCCTGGAGATTGTTTAATATTTGTAATATTCAGTTCTATCTGATTATTAAAGTAATAATTTGGTGCCCCTCTGTCAGCTCCATTTTCACTCATTTCAAATGACAAATTAATAACAATCTTTTAAAAGTTGTAACTTTTTGGTTCGATAAAAGACGTTTCTTGCAGAGTTTAGCGAGTCTGAATCCTCGCGACTGGACTCTTACTAGCGCCTGCTCTCACCTCAGAGGACCTTCGTCAGGCGGCGGCGGCGGCGGCGGCGGCGTGTCAGGTTCAGTAATAACTTCACGATTCCGACAGAGATAAGTTTGTAACACTGAGACGGAATCTGACGATCTGGTCACAGCTGAGGAACGAAATTCAACCGGAGAAACTTCACGGTACTTTGCCGAACTTCTCTCTCCAGCCCCAGAGGTTCATATTTTAATCTCCAGACACACTCGGCTCTCTGCAAAGCTCTTTTCGAAACGCACTCAGGCTAAACACCACAATTTGTCTGAACAGCGTATCATTTACATTCCGTATGTAAAGAGTTCCCTCATGAAGGAACGTGTACTTATCCACTTCCTGCCTCCACGCTTCCACCATTTCAGTCGCTATAATTTGCTTATTTAGAGTAACGCGTGTGCGTCGCACACTGGCTGTAATCACGAGGTGTTCTCCGAAACTCAGGATAATAACCCTGTGGGATCCCAAAACAGAAAACTTTTCTCTCGGTTTTGCTCCTGAGCTGCGCAAAACACATTTGTTTTTATTTACTGCAAAGAACAAACTGTTTTATAATTATAAAGCATGGACGATCTAACTGGGTTCTAGTTACGTTGATGTAAACTACATCTAACTGGTCCAGAAACATGTGACTGGTTAGACTAGTTCTAGCTGGTCCAGAAAGATTTCACTGATCAAACTGGTTCTAACTGGTCCAGGTACTTTTTACTATTCAGACTGGTTCTAACATCTTCCTGATTAGACTAGTTCTAATTGACCAAGATGTATGTTACTGGTCAGACCAGTTCCTACTGGTTCAGATACTTAATTCTGGGCAGATTGGTTCTAACTGGTTAGGATACCTCGTACTGCTCTGACCGGTTTGATGGCTGTAGACGGGTTTTAGGAAAAGACCAGACTGGTTCTAGCTGGGAGATTAAACTAGCAAAATAACTCCAGCTGGAGGGACGGGAGAACACATCAGTCTGGTCCGAGCTGTAATTTGTACTCTTGAACATATGAGTCGAGTTATCTTACTCAACCAGAAAATGCTACAGTAGAATCAAATAATCCAGCTACAGTAGCTACTGTAGATCATTAATCCTCATTAGCTAACTAGTCACAAAAGCACCTATTAAAGACTAATGTGAAGATGCTGTTCTGTGTTTATCAGTGAAACGCACATGACTGAACTCTACCTCCTGATCTCCAGGGTTTCTGTATGAATTATTAATGCTTAGCTCAGTCCACAGTCGCACTCGGCCATTCCGAGCGTTTTCATTTCCCTTAGTGACTCCCGAAACAAAGTCATAAGAGCCGTTCACTCTACAAACCTGACAGCAGCAGAGCTGTAAACCTGTAAACCTGTAAACCTGTGAAAGCGATTAGTGTTGGAGCTGAACCTCGGCATTCAAATTGAATCAGTTTCGGAGACGAGTTCTTAAGGTGAATGATGTTAAGATGTCGTATTGTGAATTGCTTTGTACAGTACATGATGTAAATACTGTAAATGCAGATAATCTGTTCCAGCCACCCAAAAATATTCCAATATTACCAACGTTGTAATGATAATTTTGTATATACTGTAAAAACAATGAAAGACACCTATATAATATTCAAATGCAGAACAACCCACAAAACAATATGCAAACTCACTTCGCTTGGCTTTCCGCTGACCCTAACAAATTGTGAACGGCTCCGTAGCCGCCACTCACGCCGGCTCGGTCTGGTCACTCCTATGCCGAAAGTTTTTGTCACACTAGAATGTCGGTCACAAGATAGTCCTTGTGTGTGATGTCATACATGACGTTAAACCACTTCAGCCACTATTTAGTCTGGAAATCCGTCTGTGGTGTTACAATGCAACTGAGGAAAGAAAAGGAGATGTGTGTTTATCAGCCATCCAGCATGGAAACGAGGCTGATCCTGGTCAAAGACGAGCTCCCGCTCAGCTCAGACAGCATTATCATGCGATACATTTAGATTGACAAATACCCACTGAACTGCACAGGATGTATCTGTGTTATATTGGCTAATTTAGAGTAGACGCGAGGTTAATGGACCGGGACTGTCGTTATGTTTTCATTAGCTTCCATTGGTATTCATTTAGCATATCTCCACCATCAGAGATGCTAGGGAAGTAAGTGATATCCAGTGATTAAAGTTTCCAGAGACACACTGTGATCTGATCTTTCGCCATGTGTCCAGTAAAATCCATGGAGGTTAAGTTCATCCAGCGATTTGTCATGATTCGACTCAGTGGTTGATCTCCGTGGCAGCCATGACCGCCAGACAGAACATGTCTTTCACTGAGCATGTGACCTTCAAGAGCTCTATATACTCGCTTTTTACCCCAGATGAGATTGTGCATAATTGGTCTACAAGGTTGCCAGGTATGCACCAGAATTCCTTTTCTGCAAAGCAAAGGAACAGGAGTGAAACAATTTTGTGTAAATTTAGAGGACATAAAATAGGTCAACATGACCACAGAGGACCTTCTCAAATGCTTCTTAATGGTACTTTAATGGTAAACGGTGAAGTGTTTGCTGAAGCGTAACCCATAATAAAGGGATAAAAATCTCATTTCGAGAGAAATCACTTTTCAGATTGGAATTCATTATGTGTATTAGAGAGAGCGAGTGAGTGTATTAGGAAACCAGACACTTCCACTGCAACACATTCACTATACTGCATTTATATAACGGACATATACAGTGTCATACAGTATATATATGCACATTATATGGACAAAAGTATTTGGTCAAACCTGCAATGACATTGGATCCTAATACACGTATAATAAGTCTCATAAAAACAAACATTTGTCTAACGCACTTTAGAAGTAAAAGTTCAATCGCGGAAGTTAGATCACGCGTCTGGCGTACATTGTCTTGTGCTTGCAGAGAAAGGAGGTATTGCTAAGAAGTGCCAGGCAATAACGGTGGAAACAAAAAAGTGAAAAGAATGGAAAGAATGGAGCGAGGTCAAAAGATGGCGGATTAATCGTCACAATTCTAAAGAAAAAGGACAAGATCATGGGACATGTTAGTTTTATACCGTGTATAGCCAATTGTGTTAGCATCCTAGTACCTAGACAATGTTTCTTGGACTTACGAACAAATTGGACTTACGAACAAGCTCTCGGAATGGAACACGTTCGTATGGTGGGGACTTACTGTACCTACTGTACTCAATAGGGAGTCGTCCCCACCCCTCCCCCCCACCCCCCATTTGCAGCTACAACAGCTCCTGCTCTTCTTAGAAGGGTGTCCACATGATTTTGGAGTGTTTCTGGAGGTAAGGCACTGACGTTGGACGAGAAGTCCTGGCTCGCGATCTCCGTTCCAGTTCATCCCAAAGATGCTTGATGTGGTTGAGGTCAGGGCTCTGTGTGGGCCAGTCAGCCCTTTCAAACCATGTCTGGTCCCATATGGTCCTTGCTTTGTGCACTGGGGCGGAGTCATGTTGGAGCACAGAGAAAAGGGCCTTCAACAAACTGTTGCCACAAAGTTGGAAGTGTAACGTTGTCCAAGATGTCTTGGTATGGTGAAGCATTAAGATTGACGATTCACTGGTGATAAGGACGTCTGATTGAAACACCTGGATTCTATAATGAACAGGTTTGGCCAAATACTTTTATATATACAGTACAAACAAGCCTATATCAATCTGTATTAACATAACAAACAAAAGCTGTCATATGTTTGAGAAAGAAATCAACCAGGGACCTTCTGCCTTCGATGTGATCATTTATTTGAACCTTTTACGGTCACCTCGAATATACAACACATCACACGGAGACGCTCTATAGAGTAAAGTGCCTGAATGAATCATGTCCCTCTATTGTACTGAAGCTAATTCTGTCTGTGTGTGTGTGTGTGTGTGTGTGTGTGTGTGTGTGTGTGTGTGTGTGTGTGTGTGTGAGAGAGAGAGAGAGACTGAAGTAGGCCAGACCTGCCTGCATCATGCACCATAGAAAAATTGCACTAAATAAGAAATGAAAAAAATAATAATTGTAAAATTTTAAGTGGCTCTGAGACAATCGAATGGAAATCAGGTCTTTTCAAGGAACCCTGTTTCTGTTTCTCTACGCTTTCTGTGATTCACAGGAACTCAGAGCTGCTCTTATTTACTTCTACTCCAGATGAATTTCACATACACATTTTCTAATTACAAGGGCCGTACAAGTCAAACCAGGACTTGCGGCAAAAATTCTGGTGAATTGAGGAGTAAACAAGGTGACTGACATTTACAGTACGGTGATGAGACTCTTAGCCGCAGTAAAACATCTGAACGGTACAAACATTTTAAATAAAGTTTACTTACGGAAGAGACGCATCTGTCTGTGTGAACTGTACACACACTCATTCACCAGCACCACTTGCATGTTACAGGAGCTCGGCTGGGAGTTGTTGCGACATTCCCCGTACAGTCCTGACCTCCTGGAACTCCTGGGAGGCCAGCGTGGGACAGGCACCCCGATCAGGGCTCCGGCTTTCTACCTTGATGGTGTCCAAGCACTAGTGACACACTGGGATGAGTGCGTTAGTGTAGCCGGGGATTCTATAGAGAAATAAAGGGAGCTTTTACTCTCAGGACTTGTGCGGTTAATCTGTACAATCAAAAGTCCCGCTTTGATTTGAACACACTTTATAATGCCCATACTTCTCAAAATGTACCGTTTTAGTTTCTATTTAAATGACCTATTGCTGCGCCACGCCCCTCCAGACAACAGCAGAGCTGAGCAACAAGATGTGGGAGGGGCTCCTCCTATATGAGGTCACATATGGAGGGGAAAAGCCACCTGGGGGACACGCCGTTACAGGAAAATAATCAACAATGGAACTCGCGCCTCTGTGTGATCAAGCACTTTACCAAACACACGACATCATAATCACCTGCACTCATAAACACGCTGCATTAACTGAGCTACAGCAAGAGGAAATACAGAACATACCGTCCTTCACAGGCATCCAGATGTGTACAGATGCTTTCATCCATCTCTACTACATCCTGAACACGGCACTAATGTCATCTGCTGAGTCGTTTAGCCGCTAGCGCTCAGCGCTGAACAGAAATCAGCTTTCAAATTAGTGTTGTAGGGTTGGGCGGGTTGATATACGTCATGCACGATGCTCACTTAGAATCACCGCCGGCTCAGACACACACACACACACACACACACACACACACACACACAGACGGCGGAATTGACATTTCTCTGTGTAGATCATCCTAGTTAATGACCCTCGCTTGTTTTAATTTGCCAAGTGGTTGTTATCTTTTTCGCCGTCTGACTGCGTGTTAATTGGGGAATTGCTAAATATTCCAGGCAGAGGCGCTGGGAGTATTTCACTGAGACGGATGGCTTCCGAAAACACACTGATAGGTCATTTAAAAGAACGGAGACGATGTAGACCGACTTTATGACTCAGCAGGGCAGAAGATCAGAGCTGAGCAGCGCACCGGGGGAGGGGCTTTACTCGTATGAGGTCACGTTAGGGCGGAAATGAAGATTGTTTACGCGGAAAAAAGAATAAAAAAGCAAGGAAATGTAACTTTGTCATAATAGGTGGCGTTTAAATTATCGTTCGGCTGCCAGGACACCGTCCAACTCCAGATTCTTAAAAAGACGGAAACTGATTCCGTATTTCCTCTTTAAAGCATTAGTTATGTTTTCTCCTTGTGTATGTGTGCGTGTGTGTGTGTATGAGCACCAACAGCTCAGCAGAAGCAGGTTTAGATGTTGATTTACGAGCGAAGAATAAAACTGATTAAAAATCAGCGAGATCGTTCTGATTCTGTTTCATGAAAAGGTTTGATTTGATTATCAGGGCGACTCCGATGTCGTTAGCGCAGGGTTTCGCACGACGCTCCGCCTCTCCTGATGACTAACACCTGCTTCCCGTTCATCAGCAGCCGGGATCCGAGTCGGAGTCAGTGATCTGAGTGACGGTGATTGTTGTACAATAACAGCAGATCCTCAAGTCTTTCATCCCTGATTGGAAACTCCGTCTTCATTTCCTTCTTTTCTCTCCATATTCCTTCACTCCTCTCCTTCTGCCATGTTCATTCTTCCTCTCTTTTCCTTCCTTGTTTCTTCTTCTTTCCTTCCTTCCATCCCCTATTCATTCCTTCATATCATTATACTGTACAATGTTCATCGCTTCCTTCCTTCCTCCTCCTTTTCCTTCCTCTTGTCCAGTCTTCTTTCCTTCATTTCTTTTTCTTTCCTTCCATCCTTACCTGCTTCTTCTCTCTTCCTTCTTTCTTTTATTGCTTCTTCTTTTCTTTTTCTTCCTACATTTATAATTTTTCCCTTCCTTCTTCTTTCCTTCATTTCTTTTTCCTTTGTTTCCTTCATAACTTCTTCGTCTGTTCATTTTCCTTCTTACCTTCTTCCTTTGATCTTTGCTCCTTTATTTCTTCCTCACTGCTTCCTGTCTTTCTACCTTGTTCATTGCTTCCTTCCTTTTCCCTTCTTTACTCCCTTTCTTCCTTCCTTTGTCCTCCCCAGCCCCCTCTCCGTAGCAGGACGTGTGTGTGTGTGTGTGTGTATGTGTGTGTGTGTGTGTGTGTGTGTGTGTGTATTTGTGTGCGTGACCAGGTTTCTCTCGCTTCACTCTGAGGATCAAGACGTTCCAGATTTCGGGTCCTTGTTCGGATTCTCCTCGTTGTGTCACAAAGTCAAAGTATGAAACCACAAGTGAGATTAAACTTTATTTATTTTACACGCCGGATCCCGACCCAGACCGGTTCAATCACGTCTCCAAACGTCAGACGTCCTCCAAACTCCGGCGGATGGACGCATCGTTCGGGTTAATCACCGCAGCGATCTCGTGCAGTTCAGAACCTCAGCGTGACTCAGACGTGCTGCAATGTTGAGCGGAGGATTCGATAAACGCTCTCGACAAGCTTGGCCTCCTGAGGAACACAGCGATGTAGAGCTCATGATGTAATGTTTAACACATCACACGTTTCATTAACACACTAACGAACGGCGCGTTTCAACACAAGCGCAGGAGCTCGCGGGGTTCCTCACTGAGCGACGGCTCCTCGCTGGGAAATAATCTTTATATTTAAGATTTATATTAATGTACATCAGGGTTTCTATAGTAACGGCTTGTTCACGAGGAGTCAGTGTGTAAATCGTGGATGTAAGATGTTTATTATTCAGTGGATATGGAAGGAGTCTCCAGTGTCCTGTATTGCTTCTTCATTTGATTTCCTCCTTCATCTTTTTCTTTTCCCTTCCTTCCTTCCTTGTTTCCTTATTTCCTTCCTTCCTTTCTAGCCCCCCTGTGTGTGTATACAGGTAATGCCCATCTAACATTCGTAGATGTGAACAAATCACAGAAGTACGTCATGTGTATTGTACAAAAAATAGACACTGCAGTGCACAAGACAGCAATATTTACAATTATAGACAATATTTTCAGTGTGGTGGTGACACGGTGGTGTAGCGGTGAGCACTGTCGCCTTGCCCCTCCAGGGTCTGGGTTCGATTCCCGTCACTGTGTGCATGGAGTTTGCATGTTCTCCCCGTGATTGGTGGGTTTCCTCCGGTTGCTCCGGTTTCCTCCCATTAGGCTGATTGCCGTTCCCAAATTGCCCATAGTGAGTGTGTGTGTGTGTGTGTGTGTGTGTGTGTGTGTGTGTGTGTGTCTGCCCTGCGATGGATTGGCAGCCTGTCCAGGATGTACCCTGCCTTGTGCCCTAAGTCTCCCGGGATAGGCTCCGCCCCCTGCAACCCTAAATACAGGATTAAGTGCTATAGATGATGAGAGAGTGAGAGATGATCAGTGTGTAAGTGAATGTCTAAAATGTCCGGTATAGTGTGTGTGTGTGTGTGTGTGTGTGTGTGTGTGTGTGTGTGTGTGTGTGTGTGTGAGAAATGACTCGGCCTTTCCCGTTTAAATGAATCAGTTCAGGAGCACGATGATGGAAACCGTCTGTCCAGTAAAGCCGTCCTGATGGTGAATAGTCCTAATTTCACAGTTCACAGTCCAATACAGGGGAAAACAGCTGAGAGAAAAAAATGGCGTCAGGGATCCGCAGTCTAATTAAAGTCAACATCCATGCTTGTGTTTGTGTGCGTGTTATTGTCGTCCTACACAATAATCCCCCTCCTCGCCGGTCGGTAGTGATTCTGTTCTAAGGTAAATTACAAATAAAGTGACAAATAAGATTTGAATTTGAATGCCGTCTCCCTTCTTCTTCTCCTGTCTCTGACACACAGAGGAACACACACACACACACACACACACACACACACACACACACACACACACACACACACACAGCCTGATTCTTTTTCAGACGTAAAAAAGTGCAGGTTTATATTCACTTTATATATATTTTTTTCTATTAATCATTTTTATATGAATATTTTTGGGTTGTGAAACATATAATTGGAGTTTCCATTATTATCTTAAGGGCAAATTCGCTCTGAGACAAAATGGTGTCCAGGAGTCCCCTCATGAATATTTGAAGTGGCAGAGACACTGTTACATTTCACTGTGGGATTCATTTCCATAGGCTCGGTTACGGTTTTTAAGACTCACTCTGTCCCCGATTTATGGACAAATCCAACTTACGGACATGCACCTGGAATGGAACTCATTCATACGTAGGGGACGAGCTGTGGTTTAGTTCTTGTCTCTTTGCCTCCACCTTCTCCTGAGATGGAAGCAGTCTGTAGTGTCAGACGTAACAGTTTCCCAACATCTCATGCTCAGGTAATGAGGACTTTCACAAAAGATGTAGCTGTAAATGGAATAAAAGTAAGACGTCATACTTTCATGAATAGCCGCGGCGTAAGAGGAATAAAACAGCTCGGGATGGTGATGTGGTGGAGCTGGAGTGACAGCAGTAATCAGTACAGAAGGTGAAAAAAGTACACAGAACCTCTCCTGGGCATCTGAAGCTGAGAATCCCTCCCTCTGTCTCTCTCTCTCTCCCTCTGTCTCTCTCTCTCTCTCTGTCTCTCTCGCTCCCTCTGTCTCTCTCCCTCTCCCTCTGTCTCTCTCCCTCTGTCTCTCTCTCTCTCCCTCTGTCTCTCTCTCTCTCCCTCTGTCTCTCTCTCTGTGTCTCTCTCTCTCTCTCTGTGTCTCTCCCTCTGTCTCTCTGTGTCTCTCTCTCCCTCTGTCTCTCTCTCTCTCCCTCTCTCTCTGTGTCTCTCTCTCCCTCTGTCTCTCTCTCTCTCCCTCTCTCTCTGTATCTCCCTCTCTCTGTGTGTCTCTCTCCCTCTGTCTCTCTCTCTGTCTCTCTCGAGATGACAGACACTCACACGCTTTCTTTAACACTATGTGTGTGTGTGTGTCTGTGTGTGTCATGTTTCTCCAGTCAGCTTTGTACTTCATAAACCACACATGAAACATCTGCATTGTGCGAATCCTCACCGCGAGGATGAAATCGAGCTCTCATTAAATCGCAAAAAGAAACAAAAAAAAAAAAAAAACACAAAAATCTCATCACGATGAAACGTGAAACTTCATCCTCAAACTTTTTATGCAAATCAGATCCTAATGCGTCTCCGAGCAGCACCCGGAGGTGCAGCCTTCTCTGTTTGTGTAAAAAAAATCATAAATGTAAAAAAGAAAATAAATAAATAATTATTAGTTTGTACATGTACATCTCATGTCACCATATAATAACAACAATAAAAAAACAGAAATAATATATATACTGTATATATACATTAGATTTAGCTCAATACAGCAAACAGATGAAATAATTTAAGAAAAATATTAAAGCTTTATTTATTTTTAGAGAGATTTATTTATTTTTTTTTTTTTTGCAAATATACATTTTAAAACTGACGTGAATAAAATCAGCAGAAAGGAAATGCGAGAATTTAGTGCAAAACCCAAACACTTAAATAATTCCTAAAATTTAATTATTAATCTTACATAATTGCATTCCTTCTTTCTACTTCTTTTCTTTCCTCCGGTCAGATATCGGCGAGGCCCCGGCAGCCGCCGGCGTTTATTAATGATTCATCGAGTAACGCCGTTCAAACGCTGAACCGCAGAGTTTGTTTCAGATCTCACTTTGTTTTTCTCGCTCAGATATCAGACCGGTTCCTCTATCGCAGCTCAAACGGGATGAAATCAGCGCCTGAGGAACCGGCGGCGCTCTTCACTCGCGACTTTACGTGTAGAGCTTCAAAATGTCATCAGAGGCTCGGCGTCGAGTCTGAAGAGGTCGTGATCTCCAAACCATATGCGGTTACACGACTAGTAACAGCTCGTTCCCCGAGACTTACACAGCAACCACTATACTAATGATAAACGTGTGTAATCGCGGATGGTGAGGTTTTCTTCAAAGTAAGGAGAAGTTTATGCCACATTAGTGGAAGGAGTCTCCGGCCTTTGTAAGCTGTAAGCGCTTGTGGGTCTGGTGAAGGAACGTCGCGTTTCTCAGAGGTTCCTCATTAGTAAACGTTGCTACAGACACGTGTATGTAAAACACTTGTGGGTGCACAGTCATAGGAAGATCATCGTCCTCAGGGTGAGACGCCTGACTCTCCGTCCCTCAGTCTGACGAGATCGTCACGTCATTTTCCCATAGTTCAGCTAAGCGTTTTCATCAGCGCCCCCTCACTCCAGATTTCTCGGCTCTTAGGGAGCGTGATCTGTGTCTGAATAATGCTGTGAAACTGATGTGTGTGTGTGTGTGTGTGTGTGTGTGTGTGTGTGTGTGTGTGTGTGTGTGTGTGTGTGTGTGTGTGCAGTGAGTCGAAACACACGCACCAGCTTTACTGCAGGGCCAAAATGACAAATTGAAACTCATGTTTTTGGGTAACTTGCTCCCAGTCCACAACTCAACAACCTCAAACCTCAAAACCACCTTCTGTTCCATCAAAGTTACACAAATCTCGAGCATTTGAAGTCACATGACGACCATGACATCAGCCACAACAGCAGACAGCAGCACCGTTAACGGACATTCAGTTGCTGTATATTTCCATTAATAATGACATTCGAGGTGTATTTTAGAGCCGAGAACAATACGAGTAAGATCAGCTGATGATCACATGACGGCCTACTGGATTTGCAGATGAACGAGTAACCGATAGCTTCTGTTCTGCTGATTATTTTCACTCGCAGTGTGTCGTGATGGACTGCGTGACTTAGTTAAAAGAGAAACAAGTGTGTGGAAATGGATGTAGAAGATGATAAATTACTTTACAGAAGTTCGATATGTGATTCCTCCTGGAATTGCTAGTGTTAGCAATAGCGTTAGCTACAGCTACAGTGTTTCTGGTGCAAATGAGACGACGTTATGGAACACGCTGTGCTTTACGCTTCATAAAATGATGTGCAGGTGACACTAACTAATACTGACATTTCATGCTTTTTAATTTGATAGCAAACTAACTGTTTCAGGGTCGAATCCCAATTAGCATTAAATGTAATGTAAAGCTAGTGCACTATGTAGGGTGTACACTCCCTTTTTCCACACACCCAGTAGTGCCCTTGATCAGAGGTTAGAGAGGGGTTTGGGATTCAGCCTCGTGTTAGCAGCTAGTTAGCTTTGTAGCTAAGCGTTAGCCGTGAACAGAACGACGCAGGCGGTTCGGAGGTGATTCAGAAGGACTTAGAAGTGATTAGTGCAGAGACGTTATCAGATGTGTGTTGATGCTGAAAGTGCTTCTGTGACTGGGTGTGAATGTGGGCGTGGTCACTGGAGCCGAGTAAGTAACGTCCGCTTTGCCATCCAGAAGTCATGACTTTTATTCTTTGTCCTCTACATTATCTGAAAATTTAAGAAGCAACTTTGTGAAGCAAGATTTAAGCTCCACCCACTTCGCGTCATTTTTCTTTCTTAAATCTATTCCGGACATCTCACATGCTAACTAATTAGACACTTTCTACACAGGAATTTCCCTTAAATGTTCATTGTTGGATTTTCTGTATGATTTTATACCAAAAAAATTGCATGATGATGGTTAGCATGATATTTTTATAATTAAGCAATAAAACTTTTTATATTATATATTTCAATATATAACTTCTTGTTATATTTTAATTCTACACTCCAGATTTTATCTTGTTGTTTAATGAAATGTGAAAGTGTCTGCATGTAAATTCTTTCTTTGAAAAAAGGGAATGTTAATTGTAAGTCTACTGTAGAGACTGTACCAAGCAATAGTACCAGTTCCAGCACCAGTCCCAGTGTCTGTACCACTATCAGCTTCAGTACCATCATCACATATATAACCAGTTCCATTACCAGTATTAGTCGCAGTATCTGTATCAGCACCAGTATCATTACACGTACCAGTGTCGACAACTAAACCACCCAAAGGATCAGTACCAGTGTCAGCATCAGTACCAGTATCTGTATTAATACCAGTATTTGTATCAGTCCCAGTATCCATATAAGTACCACTACCAAAATGAGTACCGGTATCAGTACCAGTACCAGTATGAATACCAGTACCAGTACTGTAGGATCAGTACCAGTATCTACAGTTGTACCAGTGTTTGCATCAGTACCAGAATTTGTACCAGGGTCAGTACAAATATTCATACCAATCAGTATTGGTACCAGTATCAGTACCAATAACTAAAAAAGATCATAAATGTGATAACAAGGAAAACATCTTGAATCTTTGATAGCGAATGCTTAAACAGGAAGTGGACCTGCGAGGGGTCTGCGATGCTCACATGCTGCGCTGGTGTTAGAGCTCAGGACACATCTCTCCATCTGTCCACCTCCACCAGCTCCTCCAGTACGGCTGACCCGAGGGGCCATGAACAAACGCTGAGCGCTTCACTGAGTGTTGATTTGTACAGAATGTTTAAATAAATCTGTCGGGAGCTTAAGCAGCACCGGAGACTCACAGTGACCCTTTTGGCTTTGGTTTATTTTAAAAAGGTTTTAAAATCCATCAGAAAGCCTGGACTTCTCTCCTCTTCCTCCTCCTGCTCCACTCGACTGGTTTGGCCGACAGCGTGTCGAACGCTGGATAGACTCAATAAGCAAGATTCAGACAAACAAACAACAACAAGACGGCAAATCAATGAAAAATAATAAAATATATTTTTATATATATACCAAGGAAACTGTGTGAGCTTTTAAGACAGCTCTGATTCTCATCATGGTATACGTGTGTGTGTGTGTGTGTGTGTGTGTGTGTGTGTGTGTGTGTGTGTGTGTGTGTGTGTGTGTGTGTGCTTTTCCACTGTATTCTATCCGGATCCATTTCTCTGAAGTAGTGGACATTTCATTTCACCTGGAGTGAGGCTCGAATGGATCTGGCCAGGACCCGGAGCTTTTAAAGCTCAAGAGGCCGCCGCTAGCCGAGTGAATAGAGCAGCCGGTGGTCTCCATTCTCTAAAACACATTATTATATTTCCATTTCCTCAAAAAAGTGCAGTTTGGGAAAGCAGCAGGAAGTACGAGAGGAGAGAATTTCGTTCTCTTTTTAATGGCTAAAGCAAGAACATTTTAAGATATTGATTCGCAGGTTTAATTCCTGAAGTGTGATTTTTTACAGCTGGAAAAAAAGATGTAATATTTCAAATTAAAATGAATTTTAATGCAGTATTCAGTAAACAAGTATTCAGTTCTAGTACCAGTATCAGGTCCAGTTCCAATACCAGTATCAGGAAAAGTTCCAGTACCAGTATCAGGACCAGTTCCAGTATCAGAACCAGTTCCAGTACCAGTATTAGGACCAGTACCATCATCACCACCAGTTCTAGTACCAATATCAGAACCAATTCCAGTACCAGTATCATGACCAATACCAACATCACTACCAGTTCTAGTACTGTATCAGGACCAATTCCAGTATCAAAACCAGTACCAGTATCAGTACCAGTACCAGGACCAATTCTAGTACCAGTATTAGGACCAGGACCAGTATCAGGACCAATTCCAGTACCAGTATTAGGACCAGTACCAGTACCGGTTCTAGTACCAGTATCAGGACCAGCTCCAATACCAGTATCAGGAAACGTTCCAGTACCAGTACAAGGACCAATTCTAGTACCAGTATCAGAACCAGTTCCAGTACCAGTATGAATACCAGTACCAGTATTGTAGGATCAGTTCCAGTATATACATGTGTACCAGTGTTTGTATCAGTACCACAATTAGTACCAGGGTCATTACAAATATTGGTACTAGGGCTGGGCGATTTTTTTTTTTTGATTAATTCGAATTTACGTTTTAAGATGATTTTATTTTTTTCCTAAATCAAGGTATCGCGATTTTTTTATTAAAATATCAGATAAATTGTAACTGCACCAATGGCAGAATAATTAAGAGACGTTATTGTCCGACCACATGATGTCGCACCTAATTAACCGCCCACTTGTGAGAGTTTTAAATGGATTTTACAGTTTCACTTTGGTGCGGCACCGCGAGCTTCTGTAGTTCGGCCACGCCCCCTCTGTGACTCACACGTGGGAAATACGAGATACATCATGGCAGCGCACGCTGACGAAACCAAAGAGCTCGTGTCCAACAGAGGCGCCGTTTCTTCAGTCGTATGGAAATTGTTCGGGTTCGCAACTTTACACACTGAACAAGCCGAAGCCGGTGTAAAGTCTGTCTGAAGTTTGTGGCAACTAAAAGAAGCTAATTTACTCGAGCACGACTAATGTCCTCGCTCACCTCAAACAGAGTCACACTGTTGAATCGGCGTCGTGTTTGCCGCCGCGAGATAAACAAGACAAGCGGCGGCGCGGAAACACCGACTAAAGCCCGGAGAGAACAGCGAGCACATTTCCACACTGTGTCCCACATGATAAGAGC
>JAAGKR010011011.1:0-10583 GCA_011419295.1 Clarias macrocephalus | reverse complement strand
CGAGTGACACCACAGTACTGCAGACATCTTTCTGATTGAGGATTTGTACATAATTAATAATAAACATTATTTGCCAACAGTAGGGCACTAGGCGCCTGGGCAGGGGGCCAATTCATCACAGTGTGCACAAGCACACACAGTCACTGACACATGACAGGCTATTTGGAAACAGCAATTTTCGCCTAATCTCAATGTCTTTGGATTGTGGAAGGAAACTGGAGTATGCATAAGAAAGCCTCCAAACACAGACAGAACATGCAAACTCAACGCACACAGAGCTGAAGGCAGGAATCGAACCTTCAACCCTGGACATGCAAAGCGGCCCGTGCACTACTCACCACCGTCGTGCTACCAGGTGAACCAACCTGCTTAAATAAATTTTCCTCTGCACTACAAGAATTTTCCACACAATGATTCCACTTTAACTGAGTCATTTAAAACAAAGCAACTTCAGCAAATCTAAGACTTTATAAAACATTAATGCATTAATAATCAACAAAATAATATTTAAAAGAATTTTGATTATAAAGAGCAAAAAAAAATCACAATAGTGATTTATTATTTCAAATTTATACAACATCTCTAACTCATTATTAGAATGGCAGAAAGAATAAAAATGACTTCACGAACACACATGAAAAATATTGTAATTTCGTTGTTCCCTAAATGAGGTATTAAAATTATAAGCCACATGTTAGCTTACAGAAGTTAATCAGATATGTCTCATTTCATTAACCCTGATCAAACAAACTTCACTGGAGAAAGACTTTTCTCAAACAGCTTACAACAAATGTTAAATGTTGATGAACCATGGAGTGGTAGTTCACAAAATCTCAAAATCAAGGGATAACTTGAGTCAAATACTTTAAAATTTTGGGGGTGGAATTTTGTGTACGTGGAAAAAAATGAAGGGCAACTGTCAGAGCATTCAAATATTGGTGATCCTACTGTTTAAGACCCAATGTTGACCAGTTGTGACTAATCTTTCCTAAAGTACCTTTAATAGTGGTAAGTGTGGTTGTGGCTGTGACAGAAGTTCAGTTTGATGCCACTGATCTCGATTTAAATAAAATCTTATTATATTAATTCAAATGAAAATTTCACTTACCAGCCAGCAGAGCAGCTCCAAGAAGACTGACTATGGAGAGATTATCAAGAAGAGGAACTACATTAAATCAGAGATTTAAAAACTGAAGTGTGTATTTGTATAATAATTTCAGCTGAAATAAAAATAGACATTCACAACTAAAACAATAGTGCTACTTTAACTGTTGCAGTTTTATGGTAGAAGCAGAAATAAAATGCTCCTGGGTGATTGACGTTGCTCCAACAAAACCTTTGTGCGTTTGGCTACACAATACTATTAAAAATGGAATGTATTCCTAATAAATCCTTTGGAATTTGCAGCCTGCAAATAATAAAAAATAATGACATTAATTATGGACATCTATTTTAAAGCCTCACCTTCTTTCTGTACTGTCTACTTTATGTAAAACATAGCCTGTGTTTGATAGCCAATACTTGACATTCTCATATTTTATAGATGCACCCAATTGGAGGTCCAGCGAAAAAGAACAATTGGATGCTTACAGGTTTAATTGTCCATACACTCATTCTCTCTCTGTTACTCAGCCTCTATACCCCTTATCCTGTACAGGGTTGCTGGAAGTCTGGAGCCATACAGACGGAACTCAAACCATTGATCCTGGAGGTGCAAGGCCACAGTACCAACCATTACACCATCATGCCACATTGCACATACAATTCACATAAATTATGATTTAGCTTATGCATCGCAACAAGGTAGTTGCAAAAAATGTACAATGTGAGTCAGATGAGTGACTTGAATAGGGGTGAAACTCTTGAAATGTTTCCAAGTCCACCCATGACCACAGATTTAATGAATTCATTGGTTCTACAGTGAGACCTCATTCACAGAGACCTGTATGGCAAATATTCTACAGAAAGCAGGGCTGATAAAGGTTACATATGTTCTACAACATAAATGTAATATATAAATAAAGAAAAGGTATAATATGCTCCTTTAATATCCTTTAGGAAAAGGCAATTAAAAACATGCTGCTACTGTAAAAAAAAAATAATCTGCTTTGGTGTGGTAACAGTAACTCAGCTTTATAACACTATTTCTCACTGAACATCAGTGGGGACAAAACACAGGAAGTGGCTGAGTGGACAGTGTGAAAAAGTTAGGATTACAGGCAACTACAATATTAAGTTTCGCAAGTTTGTGGAGGCCGACTGAAACAAAACAGAACATGAGTTTGGCAAGTTGCTAAGTATGAGCTATAGTAAAGACCAAACCTAATAAAAAAAGATTAAAGATTAAGGATGTCTAAATTGTTGTACCAGGACTTGTTGGTGAAAAACAGTTTCCCTTGACTGACCAGAAAATTACGTTAACTGATTCTAACAAATGTTAAAGATGACTGAGCAAAAAAGTTTATACATATCTTTTTGAAATGATAAATTCCTTAACAAGTTCAGTTTATATCACACATCTTACGATAATTCTGTCATAAACTTGGGTTATTGCAATTCCAATATTAAAAATATAGATCAATGTGTAATTGTAGAAATTTGTAAACAATCAAAAATCTACTGTACATTTGTACAGTAAGTGCATACTGTATAACAATTATATATTTCAAATAATGTACGGTAAAAACAAATGAAGCATCTTTTTAAAGCCATTTCCCCTTTTATTTTCCTATATATGGGACTTCCTAGGTCCCTTTAAACATTTGAAAAATTGCAGAAAATTATCATATTACAAGTATAGTTTATGTAAATAAGCAGGCACTGTAAATGTTTTCCTCTAGCAAATGGCTTCAGTCTAAAATTATGCCAACATGGTTCCAACGTACTGCACTGCTGACTAGATAATGTTCAATACTTTACTAATAACTCCAATCAAATGCTTTAAATCCTAGGGGTGAAGCTTTGTGTACATGGACGTTGTAATCATAGCTTTAATGCCTGTACATTGTACAGCTAACCCAGTCTAGGGTTATAATGTGATAATGTTTGTGTTCAGTGATTTCTGTATGCACTTATCTATGAGGTGCCGTATCGGGCTTAAATCAAATTTCACTCATGCACACACACATATGAAACACTTGCATACACATATATGAAACAGTCACACATCTATATATACTACTAACTGCTCACACAACAACATATGAAATGCGCGCACACACACCTATGAGACGCGCGCGCACACACATATGAGATTCTCAGTGTAACCGGAAGTCATTTCAGTGTAGACGGACGTGTCGCTTCATACTCCATGGTTGGTAGTAGCGGTTTGTAAACAGCCTGCTGTTGGACAGTTTAGAAGACGGAGTAGGACAGTATAATGATCATCACTGCTGTGTGTGCACGGAGAGTTTGAATATATGTGTGCGCGTCTCATAGGTGTGCGCGTGCGCATTTCATATGTTGTTGTGTGACTGTTTCATATATGTGTATGCAAATGTTTCATATGTGTGTGCATGAGTGAAGTTTGATTTAAGCCCTACACGGCGCCTCATACTTATCATTTGAGGCAAAATCTATTTTTTATTATACATGTATGACTAAATGTTCAACAAACCCAATAAAGCCTACAGTAAAGAAATGTGCAGGGCAAGTCAGCAAAAACCACTTCATCCATCATTCATCCAGACCTTTCGGTGGCAGCAGCGCCCCACCTACTTTGCATGCCTCAGATAAAATCAAGAAGAAGACAAAGCGGACAGCGAAGGTGGGTTTTATTTTTTTGTGCTAAATTGAACAAGGAGTCAAAATGTACGTTAAAACCACAGAGTCAAAAACTGTGATATAAGTAGGTGGAAATTACACAGCATACGTTTGTTCTTAAATTGCAAAAGGAATTCAAATGCTACCTGTGGATGGTTAAGCATGTGGATTAGCGAGTCTAGGTAACTAACACTTGTGAGGTTGAAATAATTTTTTAAGATTTTTCCGCCCATATTCTCGTGTCCAGCGAAGTAGAGTGAACACTGTAGAATGAAGCCATGGCATTCCGCCGGGTCCCCGGCATATTTGTTGGGATTGACAACAGCAGTGGGTGTGGAGGGTGGAGTGATCACCTGTGTTATAGGCGGAGCAGGTGAGCTTGTGGCGGTCGGCTGGTGTAGTTGCTCCAGTTCATTCATTCATGCGGTGCTGCTCCTGTTGAATTTGCATCATGTCCACTTAGATTTGAGCTATGTCATTAGAAAGCTCATTTAATACTCTAGCACGACTCAGGAGTGTTTCTCGCATGTTTATTTCCCCCATTGTGTCCATGGCGGTTAAGTATTCTGTCAAGATTAACGTAGAGTTGGACGCAAGTGCAGGTAAGTAAGACCAGATTTATTCATCCAATAACAAAACAAACACGGACAGTTCATATTCATAATCCAGAAACAGGCAAGGGTTGGTCGAGCAGAAAATCTAAAAAGTCTAAAAAGTCATACACAGAAAAGCTATCACAAATAAACACGGCTTGGTAACATCCGGGAATACTCATGGGAGCATATACTTCGCAACATCCCTCCATTCCTCGGTCCTGTTAAGCACCCAGGTAATTGATTGCAGTTGTGCTTAGAATTCAGGTGACATGGAATGTGTCTGTTGGGAGTTGTAGTCCGTTTCTGCCCTATCTGTTTTGCCACTTCAGCTGGCCTGACAGTCTTATACAGATCATTGTTTTGCTTTGACTAGACAATTTGTTTTTTTATCAAAAAACAATCACTGGAACCAACCACATCAGTGGGCTACAATGGGAGACAACTTAACTTTTTGAGTAGATGAAAAGTTGGGCTAAGTCAACCCCAAGCAAATACAGTGGAACCTTGGATTACGAGCATAATTCATTCTGGAAGCGGGCTCATAAATAAAAGCTAAATTTTCCATAAGGAATGATGGAAACTCAAATCATTTGTTCCACAGCCCAAAAAAACGTTAAAAAAGTAAAAAAATAAATCCCGACAGATAAGTGTTTCAGTTTATGCAGGTGGGTGCTGTGTTTGTGTGTGTGTGTGTGTGTGTGTGTGTGTGTGTGTGTGTGTGTGTGTGTGTGTGTTTGTGTATGTGTGTGAAGCTAAAGTAAGAGGAGAGGAGGAATGAGCCCCTCCCTTCTCCATCTTTTCGTCTTACACAGTAACATTTCCTCCTCTTTTATGTAGCGCAGACTAACAGAATCACTGCTGTAATGTAAAAATAAAACAAATTTACCTGCACTTTACATTTGAAAAGAATCGCGACAGAGAGAGGTCTCTGTCAATGGCACGCGCGCACACAAAGTGCAGGCTAACACAGAAAGAGAGAGTGAAAATGGATCTTTAACCTCTCTAATGAGACTTGCTTTTGCTTTACACTCGCGCACACACGTGTGTTATAATAAACAGTACACGCGCTGTACACACACATACAAAAACAAAATAAAAGAGGCTTTACAAGCACACACATGGCCACAGTGTTATACAGTAAACAGCACAAGAGAGAGAAAAACTGTTGGCTCAGTTGTGATCATGTGACACTCTGCGTCAAAACAAGAGGCGCATGCGTGCTACATGATACTCGGTACTTCTAAACCAAGACTTGCTCATTTTCAAAAATGTATTAAAAATGTTGCGGGATATCGCAAACCACATTACTCCCAATTCGAGGTTCCACTGTATAATTAATTGAGCCCACAACCAGTGCTACTCTTGCTGACTTAAATATTTAAATTACAAGTTGAGTCAACTTAATATTTTGAACTGGGAACATGCAATGTGAAATATTTTGTTCGGCCAGCAAATTCCTCCAAAAGTTGAGTAAACTTTAAAAAGCTGTGCATCTAGTTACCAAACATTTTTATGTAAAGGTGGCTTTTTTACAGTATAGTCTCAAAACCTATAGTGTGAGTCATATGTTGTCCCAGTCCATTCCTGACCACAGAGTTCATGAATTTTTTTTTTCCACTGGTCAGAAGATTTTACCTAAGCAATATACGAATACGTTAGTATTAATATGTCATTGTTTTTATAGTAACAGATCATTCGCAGAACCTAGTCTGGCAGATATACCACAGAAAACAGCATATTAAAGTTTCATAGATAATCTATAGCATCAACTGTAATATATAAATAGAGAAACCGTATATTGCGATGGATTGGCACCCTGTCCAGGGTGTATCCCGCCTTAAGTCTCCTGGGATAGGCTCCAGGCCCCCCTTGACCCTGGATACAGGATTAAGTGGTATAGACGATGAGTAGTGAGTGAGAAACCGTATAATGTGTTACTTTAATATACAATTCTTTAAAAAAAAAAATACAATTACCAACATGCTGTTACTGGAAAAGTATCAGCATTGGGGTGGTAACAGTAAGTCCACTTCATAATGTCATAAATTACTGAACAGCAGGGAGGAGAACACAGGAAGTGGCTGAGTGGACAGTGTGAAAACGTTTGTACTACTGGCAACTGCAATATTATTTTTGCTAATTTGTGTGGACCAAATGCATAAAATAATTAGGCTGGGGGAAAGGCTGAAGTTTCACAAGTATGACCCTTGGTAAAGACTGACACTAATGAGAAAAATAAAGCATTATATAAACTGTGTGAGCTGTTGGTGAAATGAGTTTCCCCTGAAAGACCAGAAAATGAAGATATCTGATGCTAACAATGATGCTAACCACAACAGTTTATTCATTTATTTTTAAAATCAGAAAATGTTTTAAAACACCTCACACATCTTATGATACTTGTGTGTTAAGTATTAGAATATTTAAATGAATGTTGAATATTAGGAATTTGTAAACAATTAAAATCTACTCTGTACATACATTCAGTAAGGGCATAAGGGTAAAATGATATAAAACATATTTTTTGTGTGGCTTCTCAGTTTACTTCAAGATTTCCCATAATTTGTAGATCATATCAGAATTATATTAGATTTTATGTAAATAAGCCGACACTGTAAATGCCCTTCTCTGGAAAATGACTTCACAGTAAAATATTAATCAATCAATCAATTTCATGTAATTAATTTAATGTCATTAATGTAATTAATTAACACAATGTAATACTATTAGTTAATTGATCTATTGATTAATATAAAAATATATTTTAAAAGCCCATAACTTTCTCTTGGTTTCCTCTAGCATGTTAATCAAAAAAGTTCATATATGCATATATACACAATAAAACAAACAATATATAAGATTATCTGTTTTTAAACTTTTGTTTTTAATAGTAAGTACAAGAAATGATGAATTTACCTAGCATTAAACTGAGATGAAGTCTCAGCATCCTGGTCCTTAAAGCGGCGTTCAGTTTGGTGTCACTTGCTGAGTCTACTTCTGTTGTCTACTCAGAATGAAACTGATGAGCTCATGAGGATGATGGTCTTTTCCTATACATTTAAAGAGGCGTTTTTTTTTTTTTTTTAACAGTTTCTGTGACTGGTCAAAATGTAAGGTTAATATAACTCCTATTCCATCACAAACAGTTGTCGAGACTATATTTCTTATAATTAGTAATAATTAAAGCAACATTTATGAGTATAGAATTATAGTACTTCCTCTCTTGGTACACTCTTGGTACTTCCGTTTATCTACCATGGTAACTAAACATTATGCAGAGAGGGGACAAAATAAACTAACAAAGCTTAGTAAGCAGTTATTATGAGCTGCTTTAACATAACAAATTGCTCCATCTACATGTTTTTGAACAGTTAAGAACATACACAGAAACTCTGCCCAGACACTAACCAATGCTCAGGATATAAATGGGAACTCTGGGGCAGTAATGCAATGATTCACATACAAAAGTAGATGTAAGTATACACACAATACATGTGTGATGAAGTTTCAGAGTCCACATTTTATATACATTCCCAGCATTTGCCAGAGGACTTTATTTGGAGAAACTTGCAGCAGTAATTTAATGCTTATAAATAGATATTCTCAGACTGGATAACCTGATATTAATGTCACGTCTCTTAAAAAGCCGACCATTTCCATGCTGTTTCATGAATTTTTAAATGCATTGCACTGCCCCAGGAGACTTGTAAATGATTACAGTGTAGTGGCATGACTCTTCCATATTTAGGGCAGTATTTAGGGCCATATAAAATACTGGACTGGTGATAGAATCTTGGAGGTTGTTATAGAACCAGGTGTTTGACAAAACATGCAGGAATTCTTTATAGGCTCAGAATGGTCTGCTTAAATCATGGGGCTAACTGCACCCTTGTGGGCTTGGTGGATCTCTTTATTTGGTATTTAGCAGGATGTGAAACAAGCAAGCTGGGCATCATTATTGAGGATTGGGGTGAGGATTGGATTCTGAGGAGTGGAATCATACAGCATCTTTTGTTTGAAATCTACATATAAACCTGTTAATGTGATTGAGGGCAGGTGTACATAATGAGTATTCGGGTGACTGTCAATGTGCTGGTGAAGCATTGCACTGGTTATTGTATTCTGGGAGGTTTTTTTTTTTTGGACAACTTTTCATTTATAAGCCACATTGTAGGAGATACTATATTATAGATACTAAATATTGGTAAATACTTTCCCATCAATAAAAATTTTTCTTAACTAAAAGGCAAAAACCTTTAACTAAGGCTATGTCCACACGTAGCTCTGCGGTTTTCGCCTTTCGTCCACACACAAACGCAGTTTTGGTCTTTTGGAAAACTCCAGCCAAAGTGAACATTTTCAGTTTTCATTGGTGTTGTGTGAAGGGGAAATGGAGATTTTGGCTTGT
The DNA here is from genome assembly GCA_011419295.1 of Clarias macrocephalus. Classification (NCBI taxonomy): domain Eukaryota; kingdom Metazoa; phylum Chordata; class Actinopteri; order Siluriformes; family Clariidae; genus Clarias; species Clarias macrocephalus. Next base: position 1,817 of record JAAGKR010011011.1, on the reverse strand, counting down.
TGTAACGTCACCTTGTGCCGATGATGTAACTGTCTGTGTGCTCGTCTCCTCGATTTGATGTCAGCTCTGTTTATGAGGATATTTTGTGCAATAGCGGATGCACGTACAGTAAACTAGTGACTGTGTTAACGTTGTGAACTGGACTTTTTACATGTGTCTACCCACACACACACAGTTACTCACATTATGTTAATAAACAGAGGTGCCTGAATGTACTACTAAGCTCACTGCTGCTACATACTGTACTGTACAAAACTCTGACGACACACAGACCCCGCAGACAGCGACGGCAGTTTCAGATGAGACCCGGTCGGACGTCTACAAAGTGCAACAGGTAATGACGTTTTGTCTGGGCTTCTGATTGGCCTCCTGTTGATTAAGGAGGCTCCTAACAGCACTTAACAGGTGTGTTGCGTTTTCATGTGGACAAAGATATTTTTAAAACATAGGTCATGTGGACAGAATAATTTTTTTTTAAAAACTAAGAAGAAATATCTTAAAATACCTGGCTACATGTGGACATGGCATCAGATTCTTTTTTACAAGGATTCTGACCTTAATCAGCTCGTTAAATCTGATCAGAGAGCTGTCATTAGTAAATGCCAAATTTCTAAGCTTCACAAATACGTTGTGGACACTCAACAACCATGGATTCCTCTAAGCAGCTGTGTAAGACTGTGAAAATGAAAGTTATTGATGCCCACAATGCAGGAGAAGCTTCAAGAAGATAGCAAAGCGTCGTCAGCTTGCAGTTTCCACAGTGAAAAATGTAATTAAGAGACGGCAGTTCAGGGGAACTGTGGAGGTCAAGATGAGATCTGGAAGATCAAGAAACCTCAGAGAGAGAACTGCTCGTATGCTGGTCAGAAAGACAAATCAAAACCCCCATATGACTGCAAAAAACCTGCAGGAAGATTCAGCAGACTCAGGAGTGGTGGTGCACCGTTCCACAAGACCTTCAGGGAGTCAGCGGAAGAAAACCTCACCTGCGTCCCCATCATAAAATCCAACGTCAGAAGTATGTAACAGAACATCTACAGAAGCCTGATGCGTTTTGGAAACAAGTGCTGTGGACTGATGAAGTTAAAATCGAACTCTTTGGCCACAATCAGCAGAGGCATGTTTGGAGAAAAAAAGGAGCAGCATTTCATGAAAAGAACAACTTGACCACTATTAAGAATGGAGGTGGATCTATCAAGCTTTGGGGTTGTGTTGCAGCCAGTGGCTCAGGAAACACTGCACGGGTGGCGAATTGAAAGATGTTTGAAGAACTGAAAGACTTTTAGCGACTATAAAATGCATTTACAAGCTGTGATATCTGCCACGTCAAGTCAAGTCAATTTTATTTATATAGCGCTTTTAACAATTGACATTATCGCAAAGCAGCTTTACACAATAAAAAGAAGTAAGTCTGTATGCAATGTGTATGAATCAAAATGATAAGATTGTCCCTGATGAGCAAGCCGAGGGCGACGGTGGCAAGGAAAAACTCCCTGGGATGGTAATAGGAAGAAACCTTGAGAGGAACCAGACTCAACAGGGAACCCATCCTCATCTGGGTGATAACGGATAGCAGGGATTGATCAACTTAATAATGTGTACTGGAAGTTCAGTGTAACAGGAGATGTGTTAAAATTAAAAAGAGTCCAGTTTGTTCCTGGAGGCTCAGGTAGACTGTAGGAGATTCCAGTCCTGAGCTATCAAACAACTGAAGTCACAGGTCCCCAGAGCATCAATCGATGATAGGACAGTCTTAATGGAAACCATCCCCAGCCACCATACAAATCCAGGCAGACCACACGGGGCATCCATGCGAC
>JAAGKR010011010.1:2892-13207 GCA_011419295.1 Clarias macrocephalus | reverse complement strand
ATATACATTCATCTTATACATGTTGACTGTGACCATACCTAACTGCCATCTCTCCTTATTTTCTGTTCTCTCCTTTTCTGCTCTCTCCTCTGTCTCTCCCTCTCTCCTGTCCCTCTCTCTGTCTCTCTGTCGAGCTATACATGTTCGCTCCTGAGTTACCAGTGATCCAGACCCCTCTTCCCTCTGGACCCGTCTAACTGGTCCTGGAGTCCTGCTTCTGGTTGGAGATCTCGTCGCATGGATGCCCCGTGTGGTCTGCCTGGATTTGTATGGTGGCTTTAATTTTAACACATCTCCTGTTACACTGAACTTCCAGTACACATTACCTACTATTACCATCCCAGGGAGTTTTTCCTTGCCACCGTCGCCCTCGGCTTGCTCATCAGGGACAATCTTATCATTTTGATTCATACACATTGCATACAGACTTACTTCTTTTTATTGTGTAAAGCTGCTTTGCGACAATGTCAATTGTTAAAAGCGCTATATAAATAAAATTGACTTGACTTGACTTGACTTACCAGTGCTTACTGAACTTTTAAATTCTACCAGAGACTTTGTAATCGCTTCTGACCATGCTGAGGTTGCTTATCCTGTTGTAACACAAGCCCAGGTTAAAGCAGCCTTTGCAGCCTTTGCCAGACTTACACCATAGTCTGTTGCAAGGCGGGACTAAGGGCCCCAGAAAGATACGTCGTCAATGATGACTAGAAAAAGGTCTTGGTACCCCAGCTCCTGAGATCCAAACTGAGGGTCTTGAAGTTCATGGCTGGAAGGTCCCAGAAAATATTGCAGAACTGCAAAGAGCGGCTGAGTCTTTAAAACCACTGTTTGCTAAAGTGTTTGATGAAAAACAAGCTGACTTGTGTGGTGAAAGATATGTTGTCATCAATGATGTGTTGTATATGCAAACGCCTGAATTCACCTGTTTGGTTGTCCCTACTTGTTGTCGTCCCATTGTTTTACACTTTGCACACAGTATTCTATGGTCAGGACATATAGCACACCAGAAAACATGTGCTCGCATAAGCTCACGGTTTGTTTGGCTCTCCATGTACACTGATGTACAGATTTACTGCACCACATGCCCACATGCCAAAAAACAAGTGCTGTGCGCCAACAGGATAGGGCACCTTTACTTCCTCTGTCTGTGATCTCTGTCCCCTTTGAGCGTATCGCCATGGACATTGTGGGACCCCTGAAAAAGAGTAGTGCAGGGCACCAATACATCCTGGGCATCAGCGATTATGCAACAAGGTGTCCTGAGGCTGTCCCTCTTTGTTCCACGACTACGCCCAAGATCATCAATGCTCTTGTCCAGCTGTTCTCCAGAGTGGGGATACCAAAGGAAATCCTCACAGATCAGGGGACCAACTTCACGTCGTGGCTGATGAAGCTACTATATTGACAGCTAGGCATCACCGCAACCAAGAACAGCCCATACCACCCTCAGACCGATGGACTGGTGGACTGGTGGAACGTTTTAACCAAACACTCAAGACCATGCTCCGTAAGTTTGTCTCTAACACTGGAAGGAACTGGGATAAGTGGCTACCAGTCTTCTTGTTTGCCGACAGGGAGGTACCACAAGCATCTACAGGCAGATGGCAGGTCAAAGGGCCACTGGATCTCCTGCGAAAGAGCTGGGAGGCCACTTCGTCTCATATGATGGGCAAGTCTGAGAAGGGCATTGTCCAGTACATCCTGAAGATGAGAGACCGCCTGGAACGCTACAGGCAGATGGCCCAAGAGAACCTCCGACAGGCTCAACAAGCACAAAAGAAATGGTATGACCAGCACGCCAGAACCAGAGAGCTGAAACCTGGACAAAAGGTACTGTTACTGCTCCCTACCTCGAAGAACAAACTACTGATGAAGTGGCAAGGGCCCTACTCTGTTGTTCGCAAGATGGGACCAGTGACATACGAAATTCATCACCCTGATAAAGGCAAGGCAACACAGACTTACCACATCAATCTGCTGAAGGAGTGGAAAGAGCCACCCAGCAAACCTGAAACGGCTCTGCTGATTCGGGAAGTGGAAGATGATCAAGAGGATGATTAACCAGAGCCAACGCTGAAGGAGCCAGCACAGCCAGCAGGTGTTGATCTGCTTCATCTGGAAGAGCCCAAGCAAGCTGAGCTGCACCATCTTCTGGATTAGTACCCTTCGTTGTTTCGCAAGAAGCCTGGGCGGACCAACCTGGTACAACATGAAATCCACGTTCTTGATCCAACACCTTCCCATCAGTGACCATACAGAGTACCTGAAAGGCTGGTGGCACCCCTGAAGGCAGAGATTGGGACAATGCTGGAGTTGGGAGTTATTGAACCCTCCAAGAGTGAATGGAGTAGCCCAATTGTTATTGTCCCGAAGAGGGATGCCACCTTACGTGTTTGCATTGATTTTAGAAAACTGAATGCCCAATCAAGATTTGATACGTACTCTATGCCACGTATCAATGATCTTCTGGAGAGGATCGGCCAAGCCAAATATATCACCACCTTGGATCTTTGCAAAGGGTATTGGCAAGTGCCCCTGGAGGAGGTGTCCAGACCCTACACAGCGTTCTGTACCCCGCTGGGATTGTTCCAGTTTACGGTTTTACCGTTCGGACTGCATGGGGCACCCGTGACGTTTCAACGTCTGATGGACCAAGTCCTCAGGGGCTGTGAAGAATCGTGAGCTGCCTATCTAGATGATGTTGTTATATACAGTACAACCTGGGTAGACCATCTTCTGCACCTTAAAATGTGGCTGGCCTGACCTTAAATGTGGCTAAATGTGAGTGGGCTAGATCAGAAACCAACTACCTTGAATACCACCTGGGAAGTGGGTGGCTAAGACCTCAAGTGGACAAAGTAGAAGCCGTGCAGCGTAGTCCAAGACCGAGGACCAAGAAAGAAGTCCGGTCTTTTTTGGGGCTGGTGGGATGGTATCGCCGCTACTTCCCACACTTCTCCACTACTGCTATCCCACTAACCAACCTGCTTGGCAAAAGTGTGAAGAACCCCATTACTTGGACAGAGGAGTGTGAAGCAGCCTTTAACGCCTTTAAAGCAGATGTGTTCAGACCCAGTCCTCAAGAGTCCAGACTTCACTAAGGGGTTTGTTGTGCAGGTGGATGCTTCTGCTGTGGGGATTGGTGCAGTCCTGGCCCAGGGAGAGGCAGGTGAAGAAAGGCCCATTGCTTACCTGAGCAGGAACTTGCTGACAAGAAAGACCCGACACTCCACAGTGGAGAAGGAAGGCCTGGCGATCAAGTGGGCATTGGAGAGCCCATTGGTAGGGAGTTTCTACTCAAGACAGATCGCAGAGCCCTGACATGGATCCATACAATGAAGGATCACAACTCGCGTGTCACTAGATGGTATCTTTCCCTCCAACCTTACCAGTTCAACGTTCAACATCGACCTGGGCCCCAGAACAAGATAACCTGTCTCGGTACCCGGTTAGTTCGCGGCCTGGAGAGGGGAGAGGTGATGTTACAAAGTGACCTGGTTGGTTTGCACAGCACTCACACAGACACACACACACACACACACCACGTCTTACCTCACTCCTCCGTAATCCCCAGGCTGTGGTGATGCGGGTGCACACACATGCCATTTGCCTACTGGTTCACATACATGCAAACATATCCACTCCATTTCAATTCCACCAACAGTAGTCCACGCTGTGCATAACAACACATTCACCCACACACATTTAAAGCTGTTTGTCAGTTTACCTGGCGAGCGAGTATGCAACTATGGTGCCGTGAGTGATATTTAAATACTTTGTGTGAACATATAGTTATATGTTTTTTTGTTTGGTTTTGTATAGTGTTTATTTGTTACTTTGTATATAGCTTTGGTTTGTTCTTAAGCAAGCCTCTCAAGCATTGTAAATAAATTATCACTTTTTCTTTTAACACCTCTACGAGTATTGCCATCATTTTTGGATTTTTTCCCCTTTTCCCTTTTTTGTGGTATTGGAGAACCCTTTTTGCGGACGTTGGGCCGCAGAGACCAGTTGTCTCACACTTGCTGTAGAATAAGTGTAGCTAATATCAGTAAGTAAGCAGGCATGGTCCAAAATCATCAGAGTATTTTAATGTACGTCAGCAAAAAAATATATAATTCTAGTTCTTACCCATTGTTCAGATTGTTATCTTTGACACACACAGATGCGTACGCCACTTCCTCCTGCTGTGACACTTCTTTGGGCTGAGGAGCCGGCTTTACCTGCAGGGAATCAAATGACCTTTTAAATTTAAAAAACTTGCTAGGAATTGACCTTAAAACCAAAAAAATGATAAAGTTAGTGTTCCTGTGATTCACATCCACCTGATTCACCTCACTGTTTATTGATCACATGGAATCAGAAGTCCACTCTGAAGTGATAAAGCCTACACAGATGACTTTAAATGGAAACATGAACAGCAATTGATTTGATTTGAGCAACTAGAAGCAAGTTAGAATCTGATGAGCTCAGGTTCACAGAGATTGTGAAACAGCAGAACATCAGCTTTGGCTTTAGGAAAAAATGGGAAATGGTAATAAATATGGTGGAACTATGGCAGGTTTGGTTATTATACTTTAAGAAGGTAGTGTCTACTGGATGTCATACTTTACCTACACACTACCATACCTCTGTTTGCTCTCCAGCTTTTACAATGGTGTCATATGGAGCGTCATCCTTCTTCCTAATAGAATCAAAATAACAACACATTTAGTTTGGTATCTGTTAGGAACCTCCACTAGAGGTCACTGTTCCTGTCGGTCTGTCTGTAGTTTTTGTTGGTCGACTCAGTTGCCCAGAAGGCACCTCAGTCAGGTGATGAGTGCTCACCTGAACTGAGGTGGCTCATTAAACCTCTTATAAATAGCAGTTTGTTCTGGGAAACTGGGTCGAGCATTATTTGTTGTTGAATGTTGTTTGTTTGTGTTTTGTTGAATGTTTATTTGTATACAGTCATGTGGGCATTCCTTTTTGTTTGTTTTGTAACCTTTGTTTTCAGAGGGCTCTAGTTTTGTTTTCTGTATGTTCCTTGTTCTGATGGATTCATAGAGCTGCCTTGTTCAGTGTTTAGTTAGGCTGTGTCTCCTCCTGTGTAAGTACTGTTCTGTGTCTTCCCTTGTATGTGTAGCCACATGAGGGCTTAGCCGTTAGCAGGGTTAGCTGCTAGTAGGCCTTGACGGCTAGTAGGGTTAGCTCCTATTAGAGTTAGCCTCCAGTAGGCTAGCCTCTAGTGGGATTGACTGCTAGTGGTTCTGGTCGCTAGCTTGGAATAGCCTCATGTGTGCCTTTCTTGTCTCCTGTTTTCTCTTTAGGTCCATACTAACTCCATTAGATACTAACCCGGTTAGGTCAGCATCCTGTGTCTCCATATTCCGTGTAGCTACTAACCCCACTGGCCAGTGTCTGTCTCTCCCGGCCAGTGTCTGTCTCTCCCGGCCAGTGTCTGTCTCTCCCGGCCAGTGTCTGTCTCTCCCGGCCAGTGTCTGTCTCTCCCGGCCAGTGTCTGTCTCTCCCGGCCAGTGTCTGTCTCTCCCGGCCAGTGTCTGTCTCTCCCGGCCAGTGTCTGTCTCTCCCGGCCAGTGTCTGTCTCTCCCGGCCAGTGTCTGTCTCTCCCGGCCAGTGTCTGTCTCTCCCGGCCAGTGTCTCTCTCCCTAGTTCCAGCCACGTCCTGTCCAGTCTTGTTTCTAGTTCCCCTATGTGTCCTTGGTTAGCTCCAGCTCCATGTTTCCTCATCCTCAGTCCTCTGTGTTAGCGCGCCGTTCCCTATGTCTTTCCTGAGCCCTAGTGTTGGTTTACGTTTGTTGTTTTGGTTCCTTTGTTGGTTTGTGTCCGTTTTGAGTTTTGTAAATAAAGACTGTTAGCACATCCCTTTGCGTTCATGCCTACCATATATGCCCACGGCAATACCATCAGCCGGTCTAGCCAGAACCACCAACTAGACCACGTGACAGTATCAGACCAGACAGTAGACGGTGAATCAGTAAATAGAATAATAATCTCCATCTAAGCAAAACTAACTAACACTGATATCATGAGATCCTCAGATCGAGACAGACACTGCATAATGCCCAATGTTTTTGTCCTGGATAATATGATAATAAAAAAAATTTGCCCCTGAGAGACACAAGATTTCATAGGAATTGTGGGTGTTTCAGTGGTGTAATAATCTGATTTCATCATTGACTTAAAATTAATACTTTTAAGCATTGGCATTACTCTCTTGTCTGTATCAGTCACTGCAACCCTATGCAATCATGGTCCATCAATGAGCTCAAGTATGCAGAAGAGGCCGACAGCACTGTGTTACACTGCTCTGTGTTGTAGCTTGAGGAGCAGCTCAGAAAAATGCTTAGCTTCTGCTCAAGGCCATTAGACACCATGAAAATCTCAAGAACTGCATGCGGCCATGACGTCATGATGTATATTTAATAAACAGTAATGTATTACTAATATGTGAAGTGGTTTAATAAAGAGAATCAAGGCAGGCTTAAAAATATGATCCTTATAACTAACACTTTCTAACAAAAAAGGCAAAAATTGGAATATACTAAACAGCTGGGCTAAAACTCAGTGATGGAGATGAGACAGAACCCAGAGATGCAATAAGTTTGAAATGAATTGGAAATTTGAGACAGAACAGAGAACTGCTAAACTGGGTTTGCTAACTGGTACCCAAGTTGTATTAGTTAGTGTGAATTGAGTTCACTCAAAACACTCTAATTCTACATGGTGTCCAAAAAGTTTCATCCATTCATACATGCGTACATACATTTAGGAAATTAAGACTTTTTAGCAAAATGTCTTCCAACATTTTCCATCAAGATGATTTGCTCAGAGGCGGCACGGTGGTGTAGTGGTTAGGGTCCGGGTTCGATCCCCGGCCAGGCTCGATTCCCGTCTCTGTGTGCATGGAGTTTGCATGTTCTCCCCGTGCTTGGTGGGTTTCCTCCGGGTACTCCGGTTTCCTCCCACAGTCCAAAGACATGTAGGTTAGGCTAATTGGCGTTCCCAAAATTGACCATAGTGTGTGAATGAGTGAGTGTATGTGTGTGTGTCTGTGCCCTGCGATGGATTGGCACCCTGTCCAGGCCGTACCCTGCCATGTGCCTGAAGTCTCCTGGGATAGGCTCCAGGCCCCCCGTGACCCTGAATACAGGATTAAGCGGTATAGATGAGTGAGTGAGTGATTTGCTCAGTGTGTGTGTGTGTTATGGACTGTAGAATAACTGTAGATAATATTAGTAAGTAAGCAGGCACGGTCCGAAATCATCAGAGTATTTTAATGTACGTCAGCAAAAATACAAATAAAATTTTTAGTTCTTACCCATTGTTCAGATTGTTATCTTTGACACACACAGATGCGTACGCCACTTCCTCCTGCTGTGACACTTCTTTGGGCTGAGGAGCCGGCTTTACCTGCAGGGAATCAAATGACCTTTCAGATAATAAAAAAAAAACTATAACCAAGTGTGTGTACAGAAGTGAAACAAGGATTTTTTTTATACAGCTATAAATACACAGGTATCAGTTTTATATAATTGATTATTGAATTAATATTATCATTATTATTATTATTTTGTACTTGATAAAAAGAAATAATAGTCAGTGCTAGGATTTGCCCCTTTAAACCATAAAAATAATTAAGTTAGTGTTTCTATGATTCACATCCACCTGATTCACATCACTGTTTATTGATCACATGGAATTAGAAATAATAAAGCATGAGAAATACTAATGCACAGTCCACTCTGACGTGATAAAGCCTACACAGATTACTTTAAATGGAAACATGAGCAGCAATTGGTTTGATTTGAGTAACTAATGGTTAGGTTTTTTCTCTCTGAGCAGTTGTTACTCTGAATGAATGACCTGGTGTTAGAATCTGATGAGTTCTGGATCATGAAGCTGTCAGAGATTGTGAAACAGCAGAACATCAGCTTTGGTTTCGTGTCTACTGCATGTCATACCTTACCTACACACTACACCATACCTCTGTTTGCTCTCCAGCTGTTACAATGTTGTCATATGGAGTGTCATCCTTCTGCCTAATAACTTTGAACACAGATGCATATGCCACTTCCTCCTGCTGCTGCATTGAATGTCTGCTGAGTTCTGGTTCATGAAGCTGTCAGAGATTGTGAAACAACAGAAAATCGGCTTTGACTTTAGGAAGAAAAATGGGAAAATTGTAATAAACAGTGGTTGAATTGTAAAAAAAAAAAAAAAAATTACATTCAAAAGGGATGGTGTGGTCAAGATTTGTTTTTGTTTTGTTTGCAGGGGGGGGACTATAACTAACTATACAAAATGATTGCAAAATGTCAAATGTTTAAGAACAGTTTTAGTAATGAAATGTAAGTTTAATTAAATCAACTTCAAAACAAAACACATGCATTATAACAAGAAATTGTCAAAATTATTGAAAAAAATGATTATGCCTGTCATACCAGTTCATGACAGTGTTAAACTGAATCCTTGGTTTTCATCCCGTCTCCGCTGAGAGGATTTATGCACATGTATCATACCTTCAGTTCTCTTCTTTTTGAAATATGTCAAAAGCTATGCTTGAACTGTTCTCTTGGCCGTTGCAAAAATGTGAACAGCGCGAAAAACTACGCAAACTTGCGTGAGCTTGTGAGAAGCGCATTGGAATATTGGATTCTGATTGGCTATTAATAGTTTGGAGATGATCATATGTAAAGAGTTTTAATATTTCATTTTCATGACAAACTTTACATAATAGACAGCATTCTTAATCTGATGGGGGATGGTAAGGGGGATGATGGTTTTACAGAGGGGATGGTTTTTGTCTTTTTTTTTTCAATAGGGGGGATGTCATCCCTGCATCCCTCCTCAAATCAATCCCTGGTAATAAATATGGTAAAACTATGACAGAATTTGGTTATTATACTTTAACAAGGTAACAAACAGCAGAACATCAGCTTTGGTTTAGTGTCTACTGCATGTCATATTTTACCTACACACTACACCATACCTCTGTTTGCTTTTCAGCTTTTACAATGTTGTCATATGGAGCGTCATCCTTCTTCCTAATAGAATCAGAAAAACAACACATTTAGTTTGATATCAGACCAGACAGTGGACAGTGAATCACTAAATAGAATAGAAATCTCCATCTAAGCAAAACTAACAAACAAACACTGATCTCATGAGATCCTCAAATCGAAAGCAGAAACAGACACTGCTTAGTGTCCAATGTTTTTGTTCTGATTAATACAATAGACCATTTAGCCTCCAGGGAGACACCAAGCTTTCATATACGTATTTTATATGAAGTGGTGTAACATGCAATTTAAATTCAATACAGTGGAACAGCGAGTAACGCGGTTTGCGAGTGTTCTGCAAGATGAACGAAGACTTTTAATAAATTTTGACTTGAAAAACAAACAAGTCTTGGTTTACGAGTACCGAGTATCATGTATCACGCATGCGTTTCTTGTTCTGATGCTGAACATCACGTGATCACAATTGAGCCAATGGTTTTTCCTCTCTCTTGCGCTGCGGAATTGTGGGTAATCGTCTCCGCTGCTGGGTCTTAGTGCTCGTCTCTCACTGGTATAATCAACATCTGTTCGCAAGTGTACTGTTTACTATAACACTGTGACCACATGCGTGAGAGTAAAACATCTTTTATTTTGTGTTTGTAAACATGTGTGTACACGCGCATGTACTGTTTCTTATAACACACATGTGCGCGCGTATAAAGCAAAAGAAAGTCTCATTATAGAGGTTAAAGATCCATTTGCTCCTTCTCTGTATCGGCCTACAGTGCGCGCGCGTCATTTGACACACACAGATGCACTCTCCACCCCCCCCCCCTTTTTTTTCCTGTAAAAACAATGTTTCCGGACTTCCGGTGTTGGCGATGTAGGAGAAAGCCGAGGTCTCCCAGTTAAACTTGTAACTTATCCCTGTAAACACCGCAACTATTTTAAGAAAGTTACGAATTACGGTGCTATCTTTATCCCAGTTCGGAAATGAGTGTTAAGCCCAAGACAGGTAAAGCGCCGAGTCCTCCGGTTACTCGCGGCGGAGCTGCTACTGTAGCCAGTAAACTTGCCAAGATGGCGGCGGAAAACCAGGTTGCAAGCAGCTCACCTGGACCCATAAGGGACTTGCCAGACGTCTTGTCACCGAGCCAGCTGGTTGCTGAACTGGAGAAACAGCGAGCCTCGCTTCGAAGCGACATGTTGACTTTAATTCAGGAGATTATTAAGCCAATACAGACCTCGGTGGATGCTCTCCGCGAGACGGTAAATAACTTTAATGGCCACCTCGCTGCTATAGAAAC
>JAAGKR010011009.1:7500-20756 GCA_011419295.1 Clarias macrocephalus | reverse complement strand
AGAGAGAGAGAGACAGAGAGAGACAGAGAGAGAGAGAGAGAGAGAGAGAGAGACAGAGAGAGAGAGAGACAGAGAGAGACAGAGAGAGAGAGACAGAGAGAGAGAGAGAAAGACAGAGAGAGAGAGAGACAGAGAGAGAGACAGAGAGAGAGACGGAGAGAGAGACAGAGAGAGAGAGAGAGAGACAGAGAGAGAGAGACAGAGAGAGACAGAGAGAGAGACAGAGAGAGAGAGAGAAAGACAGAGAGAGAGAGAGACAGAGAGAGAGACAGAGAGAGAGAGAGAGAGAGAGAGAGAGAGAGACAGAGAGAGAGAGAGACAGAGAGAGACAGAATTAACAAAACCTTTTTTCAGGTTAAATTTTTTTGTCCATTAATTTACAGTTTTATTTAAAGTTTGTGGTTTTGGTTTCAGCTGTTGTCCATTTTTTCTTCTTCCTGAGTGTCAGTTGTGTGTTTGTTGTCTGTTGTGTTCATTTTTTGCAGTTCTTTTAACGTTTTTACTCGTCGTCTCTTCTCTGTTTTGGACAGCTGTAGAAAGAGATTCACCTGCTCCTCTGTATCTACAGGTGTGTGTGTGTGTGTGTGTGTGTGTGTGTGTGTGTGTGTGTGTGTGTGTGTGTGGTGTGTGGTGTGTGGTGTGTGTGTGCTGCACCCGGCCTCTTCACTCTCCTGTACCGCGGCGCTCTGAGTCTGACTGCGGGTCTTCCGCTTGGTTGTGGGTTCTGTGTCGGACGTCTCCTCACGTTTTCTGCTCGGTTTTGTTGTGGTGGTGTCTTTAGGTGTCTGCGGCTGCAGTGTTTTGGTGCGGACGTTGAGGGCGTGGTCACTGTCAGCACTGAACACTGTACCAGCATCAGGTTCTGCGCTCGCACGGTGTACAGTGGTACCGGTGTTGAGTTCAGCGCCGAGCGCAGGGTGTGTCTCAGTGCTGCCGGTGTGTTCAGGACTGACCTGTTGGAGTTCGGGTGTATGCAGGCACGGACTCCTCGGTGCTCCCCCCCTCGCTGTCCTCACGCCGCTGCTGATGTTTCCTGGCTGCACGTGGTTACGAGGAGCTTTTTTGGTGAGGAAGACCACCACTGCTTTATTCATCCGGGAGGCAGAGTAGATGTTCTGGCACACGATCTGCTCTCCCATCACTAGCAGAACTTCCTCCAGCAGTACACCGTCTCCCACGACACACCTGACGGAGGGACAGAGTCTCCACACCGGCCTCAGAGGTCATAGTGGCCTCAGAGCTCTATCATGGTGCCCCGCCCTCTCTCTCTCACGCTATACTTTTAACTTTCTTTCTTTTCAACTAATAACATTTACCAAAGATAAATAAATAAATAAATAAACTCGGGAGAAGATCACAAAACTTGGCAAGACGCCAAACAGCCTTGCGCTTTCCTCACACCCCTCAGAGAGAGAAAAAGAGAGAGAGAGAGACACACATTAGCAGTCCTGAATCTCATTGTGAACTTCAGCAAGCCAGACAGAGAGGCATGCAGAGGTTAGATTAGATTGGATTCAATTCGATTTAGTTTGATTAGATGAGATCAGAATCACTTAGACAGACTAAGGTCAGGTCAGGTTAGATTAATAATAATAATAATAAGGAGATAATACAAACAGACATTAAAGTACTGGAGTAGAGAAACAATTAAGTCGAGGAGGTGGGGGAGGAAATACAATACATGCAGAGGAAGGTGGATTAAACCAGAGGGGTTCAGTTTAACGAATCGAAGGTATAACATTCAGAAAACAAGTGAGATTTGAGTAAAGATTTAAATACTGAGAGATTGTTAACAGAACGGAGAGAGTGTGGTAGAGAATTCCAAAGATTCCGAGCAATAACACTAAATGATCTGCCCCCCATTGAAGAGAGGCGGCACCGAGGGACAGCGAAAAGCCAGAATCGGAAGAATGAAGTGAGCGAGTCGGGATGTAGGGGACAAACAGTTTGAAAAGATAAGAGGGAACCATTCAAAGATTTAAAAACAAGGAGAAGAATTTTTAATTTAATACGGTAGGCAACTGGGAGCTAATTAAATTAGATTAGATGGAGTAAGGGAAAGTTAGATCAGATTATAATAAATGAAACGAGATTAGATTAGATTAGATTAGATTAGATTAGATTAGCCTTCACTGTAGTTAAGCTAATTGGAGGTAAACATGAAGTAAATCTGAAACGGTGCTAAAAGGCTGTTCATATGAGGAGACATAATTAAGTGTAAATGTTACAACAGATCAGCTGAAGCTCCAGAGTCTGATCTAATGATCCACTCTCCATTGTAAACTTCTACTCCTTTAATGTCAGAGAGCTGACATGTGTTCGGATCCCCTGGTGAATCCCACTGGTCCTCCTGGTGTTGATCGTCAGCGGGACGTCACCCAGAGCTTCCGTCCATCCTTTCAGTTTCACTTTTCATTATTGTGTACGCCTCTTTGTGTACTCTCTGTCTCTCTGGCACACACACACACACACACACACACACACACACACACACACACACACACACACACACACACAGTATCAATCACGTGATTTCAGAGAACCCAGACGTGTGGTTCTGTCTGGTCCTGATCTCCATCGTGTGGTTGACTGACATCCTGCTGAATGCTGATCCACTGCGCTTCGTCTCGCTCGAAGCTAAACAGACGTCTAATGTCATGGCGATTTAATAACAACTACATTAAATAGTAATGATAATTACACACAACACTAACACACTGTTGAGAGACACCCAGGTCCAAAAGTATGTGGACAGTGGTGTGTGTGTAATGAAGCTTTAATTCAAGGCTTTAACTAAAATATTACATTAACTGTTTAGGAGTTACAGACATGTTCACAGGCTCAAAAGTAACCGGACAGCTGACCGATGAGCAGCGTGATGGCGCTTCTGGATGGTTCTTAGTTGTTTCTAACAGATTGTTAGAAAGTTGATTTAGCTTGATTTAAGAGTTGATTCTGAGTGTTGAATTAGCATTCAGTGTGTGTTCATGAGAACTCTCAATCTGCAGCCCAGAGAGGTGATGATGCAGGTGAAGGAGGCCATCATTAGGATAAAATGGCACTGGCGAGGCACTGGTGAGCTCAGCAACACCAAACATCCTGGAGGAGCGCAGAAGAGCAGAAGATAACTACAGTGGAGGATCACAGAGTTCTTTCCTTCACAGAATCTATCTGAGTCAGGAACGCTCTGGAGGAGGCAGGAGCACCAACGTCAACATCTACAGTCAGGAGACGCCTTCATGAATGTAAATACAGAAGGTTTAGCTTAAGATACAGAACACTGCGAGCTCTCAGGAACAGGAAGGACCGAGTAGAGCTCGCTAATAAACTCTAGTAAATCCTGCAGGGTGAGTGGAGGAGAAGGAAAGGAAGGGCTCATCATCATCAGACATGCTGTGTGTGGGATAATGAGCCAAGTGCAAAAGCAGAGAGAGGTGAAGAACTGGAATGTAATTAAAGGGCGGAGTCGATCACCTGACCTCAACCCCCCTGAGCTGCTTTTCACTTACTATAGACTAATTACACCTGTGTGTGTGTCTGTGTGTGTGTGTGTGTGTGTGTGTGTGTTATTTGCATTTCTGAGGTTTCTGTTCTGAAAAGTCAAGATATCTGAGAGATTCTTTTCTTTACTTCCTCTGGACCGGACTGAGCAGAAAGAGTGTGTGAAGGGAACGAGGGACATAAAGCCAGCTGTGTGTGTGTGTGTGTGTGCTAGGAAGAGGATTGTGGATATATAAGAGAGAGAGACGCTCAGAGCTGCAGGACTGGACATGAACACCAGGTTAAACATCTTCATGTAGAGAACGCTGAGTCATCACTGCTCCACTCCCTCACTGTCGCAGGGCAGCACCTGACTCTCCTCCTCTCCTCGATCCGGTCTCTCTCTCTCTCTCTCACACACACACACACACACACACTCCAGCACTCAGGACTCCTCATATATAAGCCTGTTTCGCAACTTTTATTTTGAATACCGGATATGACGTACCCGGAAGTGGGTGATGCGTTTGTGCATGTGTTGTGTGTTTTTATGCAGCAGTGGACTGAGTGAGTGTTTATTTACTTATTTACATCTCTCACTCAGGTTTACATTTTATCACAGTGTGAATGTGCATTAGTTTAGGCTGAGTGAGGAGCTAAGCTGCTAACTGACAGGAGGCGGCTTCACTGAATGAATACGTCACTGTGCGCGCGCGAGAGAGAGTCTATGTGCGTGCGTGTGTGTGTGAGTGAGAGAGGGAGAGTAAGAGAGAGTGTTTGTGTGTGTGTGTAAGAGAGTGTGCGCGTGCGTGTGAGTAAGAGAGTGTGTGAGTAAGAGAGAGAGAGAGAGAGAGTGTGTGTGTGTGTGTGTGTGTGTGAGAGAGAGAGAGTGTGTGTCAGAAGGTTTTTAAAAGTTGTTCTTTTATGTCTAAAACAGGTTTTGACTGTAGCTTAGCCTAACCCTAGCTTGTGTGTGTTGCCATGGAAACGGACGCCTCATTGCTCCGGGCTGAGCTGCAGGAAGAGGAGGAGCTTCATCACCTGCTTCAGGTGTTTATTTACACTCAGCACCGCCCACTGAAGTTAATCACATACATACACTGAAGATGAGGTCTGCTGAAAATATGTCTCTCTCTCTCTTTCTCACACACACACACACACACACACACACACACACACACATGCACATGGTTGAAGGTTTTTTTTTTTTAAACCAGGTGTGTGTGAAGTGAACATGACCTGAAGCTTATGACCTGTGCCTATCAGGTGTTCCTAATAAAGTGGACACTGATGTGTGTTATCATGTGAGTGTGCTTTAGGGAGCTGTGAGTGTTATTACGTCATTATAATTAATCACCCTTAATCACCCTCTCCACCCACTCATTAATAATGAGTGACCTTCTCACCTGCTACCTGTACACCACTCGCTGTCTGAGGTCTGGTTTCATTAAAGTCTGTTAAACTTAGTTTTTCCTCGCTGTAGTTTCCTCGTCTCTCTCTGTCTCTCTCTGGGAGAATCACTGACTGTCTCTCTCACTTTTTGTAGAGCGTGGGGAAAACCCAGATGGACAACCTGCCCTCTAAAGTCATCCGCCCACAGCCAGGTGTGTGTGTGTGCATGTGCTATGTGTTGGTTGTGTGTGTGTGCATGTGCATACATGTGTATAAAATAATATGGTGTTAATCTGCCCTTCTCCTGTAGCCCCGGGGCAGAGACAGGTGCAATGTGGGTAAAATACGGATGACACCTGACTCAACACTTTCCCCTCTGTTAGGTAGCGACCTTCAGCTGACCTTTAGTTAACGTTTTACAGTAATAAAGTCTCAGTGTTCTGTACTGAAACAGCCTCATCCTGAGCTGTAACTGACACGAGGTGGTTCTACAGCCTCGTTATTAATCAGGTGTTCAGAGAACACACTCTTAAAAAGTGCTAACGCTGCAGGTGTGTGATGTAAGTGTCAAGTGATGAGATCAGGTGTACTCACTGTCACAAACAGCTTTACACAAATAATTATTAATAATTATTCTGGATATAAATTACACGCTGTTTGTCCATGATGAGGAGACGAAGGTAAAATGCTAAGGGAGACGACACAAGGAAGAAACTTTGAGAAGCAATAGGTCATAGCAAACAGAGAGACTGTAGCTCAGATGTAGTTAACAAACATCTATTTACAAAAATGCTTGACTAAATAAATAGGTGTTTAGTCTAGACTTAAACACTGAGACTGTGTCTGAGTCTCGAACATTAATTGGAAGACTATTTTGTAACTTTGAGACTCCTTACAAAGTCTAGATCAGGAAGCTTACTTCTAGCTGCTTGTGTTCCTAGTACATAACTTCTGTCTTAGCAGAAGGAAGTAATTATCATCCAGTCTCTTGTGTCCTTCACTCATTGATCAACTTTAGTAAGCTGGTTTTTCTCATCTGGTTTTGCTGAGACGTATAACTGTGTGTCATCAGCATAACAATGAAAACTAATACCATGCTTACGAATTATGTTGCCCAGAGAAAGCATGTAAGGAGAAAAAAGCAGTGGGCCTAAAACCGAACCCTGTGGGAACCGAGCCAGGAGAGGGCCGTTCCCGTAATTCCTATTACATTTTACAATCTATGAAGGAGAATACTATGATCAGTGGTGCCACACAAGCAAAGAGAATTACACCAGATCAGATGTCATGTTCCTGTGTGTGTGTGTGTGTGTGTGTGTGTGTGTGTGTGTTTAAGAGTGTGTAATCCGTGTGTGTTTTTGCTTTTCCTCAGGTCTGTGTGTGAAGACATTCACTCTACCAGACAAACAGAAGGTTTTTGTGAATATATGTCAATCAGCTGATGTTCCGCCCCCTCCACCCATTTCCCATGATTCATTGGTGGAGCTACTGGAGTTAGATGATCCTACAGGATATAAAGTTCCCATGAGTCTCGGCGAGGCGCACGCTGAGATGGACAACAGTGAGTGTTTCCTGTTCCTGTTTAGTCTCCTCATTCCATCAGTCGCTCCTCTGTGGGGTCGTTTTACTCTTTATGGTGTGTGTGTGTGTGTGTGTGTGTGTGTGTGTGATAATTTATCTTAATCAGGTTCAAACTGCTGCGCAGTTTATGATGTCGTCATTAATGAGGAGTTCTTTCAGAAGTGTCAGGTGTGTGTCATTATTATTATTATTAATTAATGTGTGTAGTAGTAATAATAATAATAATAGTGTGTTTGTGTGTGTGTGTTACAGAAGGATTCATTATTCCAGCAGTTTGTGATCGCAGTGTCACTGGAGGGATTGGAGAATAAATACAAGCTGCAATTAAATAGAGGTATGTGTCTCACACACACACACACACACACACACACACACACACACACACACACACACACACATCTGAAGGTGTTCCTAGAGGGAAGATTTTAAGATCTCCTGACGCTGGCAGAGTCCAATTGCCCTCAGGGTGGGAGGGGCTTACTCTCTCTCACCTGTCAATCACACTACCGGCGTCTGTGTGCTGTATGTGTATGAGGAAGTGTGTGGACTGTGATCTCTGCTGTGTGTGTTACTCTGCCGTGTGTTATGACTCTGATTCTGATCGTGTGTATGTCAGTGTGGTTCAGCAGGTCTGATGATCACTAACACTCCTGTTTTTGCTCTTTTTAGACATAAAGATTTTGAAAAACAGGAAGTTCATGGGCTCACTGACAGAGCAGAACATCCGCACCAAAAGCAAACCCGTCATTCAGGAGATCAGCTCTCAGTATGTGTTTTATATAATGTGTGTGTGTGTGTGTGATCCCCCTTCAAAGTATTGGAACATCTAGTTCTGTTGACTTTTTGAAAAAAGAACTTTCTAATGTTTGTATGTAAACTTGTGACCCAATTTACACCATGGCACCAGTAGGCCAGCTTAGTTTTATCTAAACAAAAGTATTGGGCAATGAAAAATACAGACAATGTAAAATATTTATAATATTATTGTAATATAATTCAGTTTCCTCCAGGTTAAGCAGCAGTTACAAATATCCAAACCAACGGCTGCTAACACTGTACGAACGATTTTTCGATGTATTCTACATCTTCTTGAGGCGGCTTTAGAAGAATCCAGCATTTGTAGCCTGGTCGTAAGTTCGCAGCCAGGTCGATGGTCTTGTCCATGATTCTCTCAGAACGCGACATCAAGTCCACTCTTTGTAGATTCTCCTTAGGAGTGCCTTAGGAACAACTTAACAACAACGTCAGATTTTGCTGGAGCATTTAGATTCAGAAGACATTTCTAGAAGCCCATATTCCTACAATAGCTGTATGTGTGCCACAACAACACATAAAGTTGTTCATATGAGTATCTTAGGGCGTTCCTATGAACACTATGAACCGATATTCGTCAGGATTCGTACAAAAGCGCCAAAGTGTTCATAGGGAGTTTTTAAGTGTGTACAATAGTTTGATAGTGTTGATCAGTGTGTTTGCGGTGTTGATTTATCAGTTTAGGCCCAAGGTTATGAGGTAGTTGAGTTAATCTGAGTGATTGTGTGTGTCCAGCTTTACGTGGTTTGACTCTGCATAGATTTTCCCTCACCTAAGCTGTGGTGAGATATAGTACCTGGCCATTCGGAGGCAGAACGAGATGATGGGTCTTCCTTGCCATCAACTCGTTATGCCTGTCGAACTGAGCGTAGAATTTGTTCAGCACATCTGGAAGGGATCCATCACTGTCACAGGTAGGTGATGTCATCCTGTAGTTTGTGATGGCTTGTATGCCCTGCCAGATGCGCTGTATGTCACCGCTGTCCCTGAAGTGTTTGTGGATCCTCTGGGCGTGTGGTGGTCTCTGATGACCTGGGACAGTTTGGCCCTTGCTGTTCTTAAGGCCACCTTGTCCCCCGATCTGAAGGTCTGAGTCTCGGGTCTTTAGAAGTGCACGCACCTCCGCATTAATCCACGGTTTTTGGTTGGGTCGTGAGAAGATGTTCTTGGAGACAGTGACGTCATAGGTGCACTTGCTGATGTAGCTGGTCACTGATGACGTGTACTTCTCCAAGTCGGTGAAGCAGCCATAAGTTTTAGCCTCCTTAAATATGTTCCAGTCTGTGTCTCAAAACAGTCCTGAAGAGCAGAGATGGCTCCTGCTAGCCAGGTTTTCACTTGCTTCAGTTGCTCCACGAATGCCTTAAATTGTTCTTAAGAATTAAACGGCAGCCGTACCGACTTCCTAAGGAGGCTGTAGAAAACTATGATCCCCACCACGAATGTCTTCATAGGAACAGGGAGATATTAGATTTCAGATATTAGATTGGACGCATTTCTCTGTGAATTCTCAGAGTGTTCTTGTAGATTCTGTGTTTATCCTCCTGCTCCACCATCAGTAAAGGCCAGTCAGAATGTTCCAGAAGCAGCCATATGAGCCCGAGCTGCAACTTTACCACCACCATTCTTTACCCATCAGCTCGTACGGATCAGGAGCAGATCCTGTCTCTGTCTGTGCACACTGTGTCTCACTGTCTCTCAGGCTCTCACACTCGAGGTAGCGAGGTAGTGTCTCTCTCTCTGTCTCTCTCTCTCTCTGTCTCTCTCTGTCTCTCTCTGTCTCTCTCTGTCTCTCTCTCTCTCTCTCTCTCTCTGTCTCTCTCTCTCTCTGTCTCTCTGTCACTTTCTGTCTCTCTCTCTCTGTCTCTGTCACTTTCTGTCTCTCTCTCTCTGTCTCTCTCTCTCTCTGTCTCTCTGTCACTTTCTGTCTCTCTCTCTCTGTCTCTGTCACTTTCTGTCTCTCTCTCTCTGTCACTTTCTGTCTCTCTCTCTCTGTCACTTTCTGTCTCTCTCTCTCTCTCTCTCTGTCACTTTCTGTCTCTCTCTCTCTCTGTCACTTTCTGTCTCTCTCTCTCTCTCTGTCACTTTCTGTCTCTCTCTCTCTCTCTGTCACTTTCTGTCTCTCTCTCTCTGTCTGTCTCTCTGTCTCTCTCTCTGTCTCTCTCTCTGTCTCTCTGTCTCTCTCTGTCTCTCTCTGTCTGTCTCTCTCTTTCTCTGTCTCTCTCTCTCTGTCTCTTTCTCTGTCGGTCTCTCTCTCTCTCTGTCTCTTTCTCTGTCGGTCTCTCTCTGTCTCTTTCTCTGTCTGTCTCTCTCTGTCATTTTCTGTCTGTCTCTCTCTCTCTCTGTCTGTCTCTGTCTATCTCTGTCTCTCTCTGTCTGTCTCTCTGTCTCTCTCTCTCTGTCTGTCTCTCTCTGTCTGTCTCTCTCTGTCTCTCTCTGTCTGTCTCTCTCTGTCACTTTCTGTCTGTCTGTCTCTCTGTCTCTCTCTCTCTCTCTGTCACTTTCTGTCTGTCTCTCTCTCTGTCACTTTCTGTCTGTCTGTCTCTGTCTCTCTCTCTCTCTGTCACTTTCTGTCTGTCTGTCTCTCTGTCTCTCTCTCTCTCTGTCATTTTCTGTCTGTCTGTCTCTTTCTCTCTCTCTCTGTCACTTTCTGTCTGTCTGTCTCTCTCTCTCTCTCTCTCTGTGTCTCGGTTGAAGGAGACGGGTGAAGGAGGTACTGTTAGCGGTGGGAGAGCAAGTCGGCTGTGAGAACATCTACTCAGCCTCCCGGATGAACAAGGCAGTGGTGGTGTTCCTGACAAACCTTGTGAGTGAACTGATAAAGACTATGTGTGAGAGGACCTGTGATCCAAGTCACCCCTCTGTCTACTGCCGCTTCACGAGTGGTGATCTCAAACGTGCCTCCGTTTATTAAGGATGAGGCGATCATGAAGGAGCTGGCCCGCTTCGGGAAGTTCCTCAGCCCCATGAGAGCCACCCTGCTCAGGTCTAAGAGCTCCAGTGTGAGACACGTCCTGTCCTTTTGTCTGCAAATTTGAATGATTTTAAATAACCAGGAAAAGACATGCAACCTTAACTTGAGAGCTGCACACTAACAGCACAATACACACACACACACACACACACACACACACCTGCCAGTGAGGGACAGCCAGTGACCACACCACACACACACACACACACACACACACACACACATACGCTTTGATCACTGTTATATTATATAATAATAATACTAATATAATTTTACTATTATTATTTTTATTATTATTATTATTACTATTATATTATTATTGTGAATGGAGTTTCCTACAGTCTACCTGAGCCTCCAATAACCAACTGGACTCCATATGAACTTAAACTCGTCTCCTGTTCTACTGAACTTCCAGCCTCCTAACACACAGTATGAGGTCAGATCAATCCCTGCTCTCCGTTATCACCCAGATGAGGATGGGGTCCCTGCTGAGTCCGGTTCCTCTCAAGGTTTCTTCCTATTTCAATCTCAGGGAGTTTTTCCCCTCAGCACCGTCGCCCTCGGCTCGTTCATCAGGGACCATCTGATCATTCTGACTCTCACACACTCACATCTCACACACACTTCAAAAATTTTCTTTTGATTGTGTGAAGCTGCTTTTGCGACAATGATAATTGTTAAAAACACTATACAAATAAAATAAAATAATTATTATTATGTACAGTATAGATGCTCCTGAGAGTCACTTTATCTTAAGACTAAATGTCTTATTGTTACTCTTTCTGTAGTTTTTTTTTACTCTGTATTGTTATTCTCCTGCGCCTCATCTCTAAGCTTTGGCAATACAAATGTAAATATCTGTCACGCCAGTAAAGGACCTAGGTACATCTAGGAGAGACAGACGGAGAGATGGAGAGAGAGAGAGAGTCTTTTGTCTCTAGCTGAAGTTATTAGATGTTCAGTGATGGGATTTTAGTGTAAACACTTCTTTGCTGTTCCAGTCCTAAAGCTATCCAAGGTACTGGGGAGAAACTGAAGAACATGCACATAGACACTTCCTTGGTTTCCTGGATCATGGACTATCTGACCTGCCGTCCTCAGTATGTCCGACTGCAGAACTGCGTGTCGGAGACGGTGATCTGACCGATAGGAATAGACTGGACACACACACACAATTAAAAGGTCCGTGTCTGTGCTACATGGAGCTTAACTCTGTGGATGCAGTAGCGAAGAGGAGGATTCTGTCCGAAGTACGATCTATCTTGAACAATCCTTCTCACCCGCTATTCAGTGTTCTCTCTGACCAGAGGAGCAAATTCAGCTCCTAGACTGACTACCACCAAGTGTTCTACAGACAACCACAGGAGTTCTTTGAGGAGAATCTTAAAGAACATTCACAGGCCTCCTAATGGGTTTTAAGAGTTTTACACACACACAGACACACACACACACACACACAGTAATCTCATGGCGATATTTTTCCCCTCGTCTTTTTCGACCGCTGGACTGCGACTCTTCACCCTACACTAAACACTCTAATAAAAGATGCCGTGTGCCAAGTATAAAAGTCTCTCAGCTAACTCCTCCCAGGAGGCTTCATTATTACTATTATTCCCATTAAAGTTGTGTGTGTGTGTGTGTGTGTGTGTGTGTAAATTAATAATGATCAGTGAGGTTATCAGGGACACACACACTTACACAGGACATGGATTACTGAGTAACTGTGCAGGTTTCCTTTTACAGAAGCGCATCGAGTACATTATAAATGATTATATGTTTTGTGTGTGTGTCACAGGGAGACTCAGGCACAGCTGGTCACAGTAAGGAGGTAAGCTTTATTATTAACGTGTGTGTGTGTGTGTGTGTGTGTGTGTGTTTATTCAGCTGTTAAATAGTAAAATGCGCGTCTCTCTTCAGGCCGAAAGTCTGTTTAATTGTGGAGCCCCCTGTTGGTCAGGTGGAGTATTTGATTGCGGAGGTGCAGCTGCCTGGTGTGGTGAGTGATTTTCCACACACACACACACACACACACACACACAACACAGCATCTCTCTCCCTCTCTCTCAGTCCTCCGTCCGGTCTTTGGTGCTGGATTTAGGAGAGGACCGGTTGGTGCTGCATGCTCGTCCCTCTCTCTACTACCTGGACATTTTCCTCCCGTTCCTCATCGATCAGGAGAACAGTGGAGCTCAGTACAACACTGACACACAGGTAAAACACACACACACACACACACACACACACACACACACACACAACACACACACACACACACACACACACAGTGTGCACCTTTTATGAGAACATGAATGAAATGTCTTTTTCTTTGTTTCAGGTCCTCACAGTGACCATGCCTGTAATCTCGTCCTAAAATGAAGCCTTGTTTATTTCCAATAAAGCATTTCTATTTTATATGATGAGTCTTATGAGCATTCTGTTATAAATATAAATTTAATGCTTTGTATATTAGGAACATTATTTTAATTCCAGAACACCATTCCTGTTGTGTGCCAGTCCCGATCCCATAGTTCCACAGCGCTGTGTGTGATGAAGCTGATTGGTGATGTGTGTTTGGGGTGGAGTCTTCCCGCATGGAGTCCGTCAGTGTTTAAACCTCTGAGACTTTGTATTTCCCTGTTGTGTAAATCTCTCATCAGTGAGGAGAGCGAGTGCTGTGCTGATCTACCAGGAACCACTGCTGCGAGAACAATACTGCTGTACTACTGTAATACTACTGACCCTGAGGGTGTTTAACCCTGACCCCTGACCCTGAGGGTGTTTAACCCTGACCCCTGACCCTGAGGGTGTTTAACCCTGACCCCTGACCCTGAGGGTGTTTATTAGACTCAGCAGGGACCCTATCCTCATCTGGGTGATAACGGAGAGCAGGGATTGATCTGACCTCATACTGTGTGTTAGGAGGCTGGAAGTTCAGTAGAACAGGAGACGTGTTTAAGTTCATATGGAGTCCAGTTGGTTATTGGAGACTCAGGTAGACTGTAGGAGACTCCAGTCC
>JAAGKR010011009.1:0-2500 GCA_011419295.1 Clarias macrocephalus | reverse complement strand
GCCACATAACTGCCCCATCCTTGGACTGTGTGAAGCATCTTAACTGTTGTTCAATGCATTTGTTTTATTCATTTGTTTTTTCTCTTTTCTTTACTCCAGAGTCTGAGCCATGTCTGATGTAGAAGAAGAATACGAGTAAGCTTATTTCTCACATTTGTCTTCTCATGTTCTTCAAAATATCACAATTGAATATTCTTTTGAGGTTTATTGTCTCTCTGCTCTGTTACACACTGCGTCCATTTGTCCTTCATTAGAGAGCAGACAGAGGGTAAGTGTACAACACACCTGTCTGTCCTAAACTTAGTTTGTGATGATTAACGTGATTAATGTGTTTGATTTGATTGATTGATGTGGTTGATGTCAAGTCAAGTCAATTTTATTTATATAGCGCTTTTAACAATTGACATTGTCGCAAAGCAGCTTTACACAATCAAAAGAAGTAAGTCTGTATGCAATGTGAATGTGTATGAATCAAAATGGTCAGATGGTCCCTGATGAACGAGCCGAGGGCGACGGTGGCAAGGAAAAACTCCCTGAGATGGTAATAGGAAGAAACCTTTAGAGGAACCAGACTCAACAGGGAACCCATCCTCATCTGGGTGATAACGGATAGCAGGGATTGATCAACTTAATAATGTGTACTGGAAGTTCAGTGTAACAGGAGATGTGTTTAAAATTAAATTTAATTAAAATTAAAAGGTGTCCAGTTTGTTTCTGGAGGTAGACTGTAGGAAATTCCAGTCCTGAGCTATCGACCCACTGAAGTCACAGGTCCCCAGAGAACAGCTGTCAGCATCAATCGAGGACAGGACAGTCTTCGTGCAAACCAGCCCCAGCCACCACACGCATCCAGGCAGACCACACGGGGCATCCATGCGACAAGATCTCCAACCAGAAGCAGGACTCCAGGACGGGTTAGACTGGTCCAGAGGGCAGAGGGGTCTGGATCACTGGCAACTCAGGAGCGACATGTATAGCTCGACAGTGAGACAGAGAGAGGGACAGGAGAGAGGGAGAGAGAGAGAGAGAGAGAGAGAGCAGAAAAGGAGAGAACAAAAAATAAGGAGAGATGACAGTTTGGTCTGGTCAAGTCAACATGTATAAGGTGAAAGTATATTTAGTGCAGAGTGCAAGCAGGGACTCCGGCAGGACTAACTATGACATCATAACTAAAACGGAGGAGCCAGAAGGAAACACAAACATGAGGGGGAACTGAGATGTAAAGCAACCAATCACCTCACCGTCAACAAACCTGAGTGAACAATGAGAGTGGGGAGGACAGCATCTAAACATACCAGTTCACCAGATACTCTACGTCCATGAGTCCCCCCAGATCTGCTCCTTTACCTAAGTCTCATCTATTTACAAACAGGTTTTTAGCCTAGACTTAAACACTGAGACTGTGTCTGAGTCCCGAACATTAATAGGAAGACTATTCCATAACTTTGGGGCTTTGTAAGAAAAAGCTCCGCCCCCTGCTGTCATTTTAATAATACGTGGTACTGACAGGCAGCCTGCATTCTTTGATGGAAGTAGGCGTGGCGGATCGTAAGAGACTAACAGTTCACTCAGATACTGTGGCGCGAGACCGTTTAGTGCTTTAAATGTCAAAAGTAGTATCTTAAAATCTATGTGAAATTTCACAGGGAGCCAATGCAGTGTAGATAAGATGTGGGTGATGTGCTCGTATCTTCTGGTTCTAGTGAGGACCCTCGCTGCTGCATTCTGGACTAACTGAAGCTTGTTTATACACCTAGTTGAACAACCAGACAGTAAGGCGTTACAATAGTCCAACCTAGAGGTGATAAAAGCATGAACTAGTTTTTCTGTATCATTTAGTGACAATATGTTTCTTATCTTGGCAATATTTCTAAGGTGAAAGAAAGCTATCCTGGTAATATTATCTACATGTGCTTCAAACGAAAGGCTGGAATCTATAATCACACCGAGGTCTTTTACTGTTGCACTTGATGAAATAGAAAGGCCATTTAAAGTTACAGTGTGATCAGAAAGCCTACTTCTAGCTACTTATGGTCCTATGACCAGAACTTCTGTCTTATCAGGATTAAGCAGAAGAAAATTAATTAACATCCAATCTCTTATGTCCTGCACACACTGCTCAATTTTAGCAAACTGGTTTTTCTCTTCTGGTTTTGCTGAGACATATAATTGTGTGTCATCAGCATAACAATGAAAACTAATACCATGTTTACGAATTATGTTGCCCAGAGGAAGCATGTAAAGGGAAAAAAGCAGTGGGCCTAAAACTGAGCCCTGTGGAACACCAAACTCCACTTGAGAACATGAGGAATGGTCACCATCTAAATCTACAAACTGATAACGATCAGTCAAATAGGATCTGAGCCACAAGAGGGCAGTTCCCTTAATTCCTACTACCTTTTCTAATCTGTGAAGGAGAATACTATGATCAATGGTGTCAAAAGCTGCACTGAGGTCCAGTAGCACAAGTATAGTGACGCAACCCTGATCAGAGGCCCAT
>JAAGKR010011008.1:0-20756 GCA_011419295.1 Clarias macrocephalus | reverse complement strand
TATATATATATATATATATATATATAGGATGTTTTTAATTTGTCCCACTGTGGTAATCCCGAGCGCAGTAATACACAACTGTGTCTATGGAAACCTGAAGCCTGCGTTTTAGTTTCTCACTATAGGCAGTTCTACCATCACCAATTTTTTTCCTGCATGTTGTCGTATACAGTGTGTTCAGTAGCTTCCCTAATGAATATCAGACACTTTACAGGTCAGAGTCGGTGATTTTTTAAAAAGGAAAAAGGATTTTTAAATGTGAAACACTTACAGTACAGTGTAGGGCTGCCAGCAGCAGCAGTGAGGATGTGGAGATCATGGTGTGTGTTGAAGTTGAGTAAACAAAAGCTGTGTGTTCATTCTTAAGTTTGTAACACTAAAGGACATTTGCATAAAGAGACTCCTTGTCTGTGGAGGAATTTGAAGGATTTCCTCCCACTGTCAAAAGACATGCAAATACATGAATCAGTGCTGGGTATCACTTTATTCATGTGATGTGATTTTCTCTGTTCAACTCTAAAAGAGTGTTTAAAGAACAGACAGGATCCAGAAGAAACAACAGTCACCATGTTCTCTACGTCTCTACTGCTCCTGCTGGCAGCTGCTTCCTATGAGAGCTTCATCAAATTCGTTCATTTACTACAATAATAATAATAATAAATGCCCAGCAAATTGTATATTGTGTGAGACATCACAGTGTGTTTTCCTCCATAGATGTCCACAGTTATAACTGATTTAGCCTGCTGTCATGACAGTCCAGCCAGGACAGAGTCTCTCCATCCCCTGCAAAGAGATTCTGCTACTAACTAATACAGTAACAATTCGAGGACAGAATCTGCAAACTGAAGACACAGCTGTGTATTACTGCGCAAGAGAGACACAGTGACACAGAACAGCTTACAAAAACTCTGCGACATGTTTAAACATCCTTTCAATGCAACTTATAAACATCTAAGTCCAACTTTAACTGTAATTAATTGGAATGAAGAATAAACAATTATTTGCACTGAGAATGCACAAACACTAGTTTTGATTAAAGAACTGATAATAAAAAATAAAAAAAAACTATTTTATGTACTTTATTTATTTCTTAATTTTACAGCATTTTTAATGGGCAGTGAAAATGGATGTTACAGCATTTGTCCAACAGTGTGCTGTGGACAGTAGAAGTGCAATACACATGGTGTGTGTATTATGTCTATAAGAGTTCCTCAACCAGCTAATGTGATGTGTTTATTTCAAATACTATTACATCTCTTCTCCTTACACATACCTCATCACAAACCATATTAACAGACCTACACACTATATCATTCATTTATTTAGAATGTATAGAAACAATAATATGCAGTTCTAGAATAAGTGCTGTGATCCCTGTGATCCTTGCAGCTGGAACTACTGACCAGCTTTTGTTGCTGTTATAGAAACTTCCTTGGGAACTTTTATTTTTGCAATTCTAAAGCAGAAAGTTCAAATATTTTGCACATTGCAGTGTTTCCCACAGGCCACACAGCACAAATGTGGTGTATTCACACGTGACTGAGCAACATTTTAATATTCGACACAATCTGGGAATATTCCAGCTTTTAAAGGGGAATCCAGTGTTCTGTGTCACTCTGCATCTTGCGCAGTAATACACAGCTGTGTCTTCAGTTTGCAGATTCTGTCCTTGAATTGTTATTGTGTTAGGAGCAGTGTCTCTGGAGATGCCACTTCAGAGTTTTTCCTGCAGGTTGTCAGATCCAAGCTGTATACTTGCTCGTGACTGAATATGAAACCTTGCAGGTGATGGAGAGACTCTGGCCTGGCTGGACTGTCATGGCAACAGGTTGACATCCGTAGAAGAAAACACACAGTATGATGCACAATTATTATTATTGTAAAAAAAAATAATAATAAAAAAAATAATAATAAATAAAAAAAATAATAATAATAAAAGATAAAACACTCACAGGAAGCAGCTGCCAGCAGGAGCAGTAGAGATGCAAAGAACATGGTGTGTGTTGTTTGTCTTCTCTGTTCTCCAAAGATTAACAGAGACCATCACCTCACATAAATTGAGTGATATCGAGTCCTGATGCTTGTTTTTGCATATCTCCTGATGATGCAAGATATTAGTATTTAAATCGTATTTAAAGTAAACAGGACATTTGTTGCTTTTTAATGGTAAAAACACCTTTTTTTTTTTTTTTGACAAAAGCCTCTTTTGTTTTGTAAACTCTAAGTGGAAGTAGATCTAACTCACCCCACTCTATAGACTTTACCCTATTACCCAAATATTGTTTAAATATTGACTTTTTACATTTTTTTAACTTGTCTATAATTTTGGAATATTTCATAATGTGTTTCTGTTTGAAATCAGAATAAACATCATACATGTGTGTGTGTATATATATATATACTGTATACAGCCCTGGAAAAAAATAAAAGACCACTACAGCATAATCAGTGTCTTATGTTTTTTTTTTTTTTTTTTTTTTTTTCTTTCTCACAGGTGCATATATTGGTGAGATGCACAGTTTTGTTAAATTGTTTGTGAATTGCTGACAATATTTCTCGTAAACTCAATATATAATTATTGCTATTTAGAGTGTTTAAAGAAAATGGCAACATCCCAACACATCAAAACAACCCAAGATCATGCAGTATTTGCAGAGCTTTAAAAACTCAAATAAAACTAAATGCAAATAATGTGTAAACTACTTGTGTTAATGCTTTGGCTGAATAACATTAAGAAATGAGTATTTAGTGGGATAACCCAGATTTGCAATTACAGCTTTTATTCGTTTTGATTTCCATGCTTTATACCAAAGTGTGGAAATCTTACAATCCTAAACAATCCTAAACAATTTAGTTTTTAATTATATAACATGTCCAGCATGCTCCTGCCGGCTTTTTTCTCCAATTCGTGTCTCTGGAAACCTGAAAACTGCTTTTCAGTTGCTCACTGTAGAGAGCCACCATCATGACACACATCCAATCCACTCCAGGGTTTTTCCTACAGGTCACCGTATCCAGTGTGTACAGTAGCTGCTATCACTTAATAAACACCCAGACACGTTACAGGTCAGCGTCAGTGACTAACCAGGGATTACTACAGTACTATGGATCCAGTCTGAGTCAACTCAACACAGTGAACACCTGTTAAAGAATAATAATAAAAAAAAGTTATTTTAATGTTGTAAAAGCAAAAAGGGTTTTAAATGTCAAACACTTACAGCAGTTGGGATGTAGAGATCATTATGTGTGTTGAAGAAGAAGAAGAATAAAAAGCTCTGTGTCCATTCTTATATAACACTAAAGGGGATTTGCATAAAAACACTCCTTGTCTGAGGGGGGATTTGAAGGATTGTTCTACAGTAGGAAAACTCTCTCTATTAATTGCAGGTCAAACCATTTTTATTAAAATTTTCCTAAATTTCATACACTATACCTTATACTTCCACCTGGAGGAGAACCTCTCCTGGTTCCTCAACACCAGCTCTCTGCATAAGAAAGCCCAACAGCGTCTTTTCTTCCTGAGAAGGCTGAGAAAGGCGCAGCTTCCACCACCGATCCTCACCACCTAGAGGAACTATTGAGAGCATCCTGAGCAACTGCATCACTGTCTGGTTTGGGAATTGTACCATGTCAGACCGCAAGATCCTACAGCGGATAGTGAGGACAGCTGAGAAGATCATCGGGGTCTCTCTACCCTCTATCGAAGACATTTACACCACACGCTGCATCCGCAAAGTCACCAGCATTGTGGCTGACCGGACACACCCATCACACACACTCTTCACTCTCCTGCTATCTGGAAAAAGGTACCGAAGCATTCGGGCCTCACATCCAGACTGAGAAACAGTTTTTATCCGCAAGCCATCCGTCTCCTAAACACAAAGGGACTGGACTGATACACACACATATACACACACACACACACACACACACACACACACACACACACGCACACGCACACACACAAATCACTCAGACGAACTAAAATAACATCTGGATTGAACTGATATACACACACGCACAATCACACTGATATACATCCATCTCAATCTGCTCATACCTACCTACCTGTGCTGCTCCTCGCAATTTTTTTGCACAATATTTATTGCTATTTGCACACAATACTCTTGTCAATGTAAATTGTTTACTGCTGCTCTTCCCACTACCTCAATTTATCCTTCATCAAAAAAGTACTGCTGTGTCTTACATTGTTGTCTCTGTCATGTACCTCTTTGTTTGCACATTTGCACGTGCACTTTGTCTATTGTGTACCTTTGTATGAATATTGATAGTTCTTCTTTTAGAGTAACTTAATGTAAAATGTATGTTGTAAATTTATGTTGTTGCATGTATGTAGCACCCTGGTCCTGGAGGAACGTAGTTTCGTTTCACTGTGTACTAACTGTATATGGTTGGAATGACAATAAAAGCCTACTTGACTTGACTTGACTATAACTATACTAAAATACATGTTAGAGATGGCATTCTATTTTATATAATAAATAAATAAAATGTTTTACCTTAAACTCTTTTATTCCTTCAGTTCTTTATTCAACATGTGAAAATAGACATGCTCATACAGTACATCTGATAAAGTTTCTGTAAGGGGAATCCACTGTTCTGTGTCACTGTGTGTATCTTGTGCAGTAATACACAGCTGTGTCTTCAGTTTGCAGATTCTGTGCTTCAATTGTTATTGTCTTAGTAGCAGTGTCCCTTAAGATACTTAACTTATTTTTTAGTTTGTCACTGTAAATTGTCTCCCACCAGCCCAGATGCATCTAATCCATTTCAGAGATTTTTCTGCAGGTTGTTTAATTCAATTTGTATGATAGCGTCTGATTGAATATTAAAGCTTGGAGTGGATGGAGAGACTCTGGCCTGGGTGGACTGTCACGTCAGCAGGCTAATAAATCCCTGTGTCCTAAAATTGTGCTGTATTTCCATCATGGTTTTTCAATGTCTATAAATTTAAGTTGAATTAATTAAAAATTATTTATAGTTTGTGTTATTTTGCATATATGATAGACTATATCATATATAAAGTCTTGAGTTGAATTGCCTTTGAGTTAAATTCATATGATGTGTTTTTGTACAGGGATGTTGTTGTTCTGTCTCACTGTGGTATTTCCGAGCGCAGTAATACACAGCTGTGTCTTCAGTCTGCATGTTCTGTCCTGTTAATGTTACTGTGCTGCTGGACGTGTCTCTGGAAACCTGAAACCTGCTTTTCAGTTTCTCACTGTAGGCAGTGCTACCATCACCACATATCGCTCCGACCCACTCCAGAGTTTTTCCTGCAGGTTGTCGTATCCAGTGTGTACAGTAGCTATAAGTTAATGAATCAGTAAATAAATCAGTAAATGAATCAGTTACTGAATATCCAGACACTTTACAGGTCAGAGTCAGTGACTGACCAGGGGTTACTACTGAGGACGCAGGCTGGGTCAACTCAACACTGTGAACACCTGTTAAAGAAAAAAATGTAATGTTGTATCAGCAAAAAGTTATGAAATCTATATTTCATAATCAAATGTAAAACACTTACAGTGTACAGCTGCCAGCAGCAGCAGTAGGGATGTAGAGATCATGGTGTGTGTTGAAGCAAAATGAATAAAAGCTCTTGTTCTTCATTGCTTAAATATATAAGAAGGGAGGGCATTTGCATAAAGACACTCCTTATCTGGGTTGGGGATTTCTGTTTGAGTTTATACTTTAATAAATAAGAAGATTGAGAACTTTTCTTAATAAATGAGCTTATAGAGAAACAGGTGCTTCAGGTTATGCTCACATCAAACTTTTGGTTACAAAATATGATCTGTGATTTAACCGTGGTATGTAATTTAGAAAACAGGAAAATAAAACTCATTAAAGATGTTAAAGTTTTTTTTTTGCTTTAGTCATTTCATTCACCCTACAGACAGTTCTTACTTGTCAAGAAATGTATTTTATATGATGAATAAGTAATTTTTTTTATTGCCTTTAATTTTTTTGTCCAACATGTGAAATTAGACACGTTTAAATTGATTTAGAGATTTTGTAGCCACTGACTGTACAAGTGTTTATAAGATACATGATTAAGGTGAACTAAAATATTTAATTTGTTACTTCTGTTTTTATTTAAATTATGCTTCTGCTCCATGTCCTGAGACAGTTGTTGATCTGTTCTCATTTCAGAAATGGTTTCCTTTAAAAACAAGTTTTATGAGTTTTACTCCTATAGAAGTGACCTACTGTCCCCTATAGGTGAAATAAAACATTTACATTTTGTTCCTCTTCTTGCAATTGTTTTTTTTTTTTCTTTTTTCACAAGACAGCGAACACAAAAACAACACAGCAAATGACCGATATTACTAAAGAAAAAATAATAATAATTTTAGAAATAATACTCAGAGCACCTTAAATAAAGGAGGAGGAGACATTAAAAAGCAGGGATTCAGAAATGTGAGTATTTAATTTTCTAGCCATTGTTGTACTCACAAGTAGGTAAGTATCAAGATGAGTAAAGTTTATTGACAGAATCGGTAATCAACGGTAGTATTCTTAAGGAGGCACTGCAATTCAGATGAGACTTTTGACTACCGATCACTACTACAGAGTGAGGAGCGGATACTGATGTTTCCCTCTGTGGAGGCGGCAAAGAGTCGATCCAGGAGGCACAGCACGAAGATCTGGAGATGAGGAACGATTCGACCAGGAAGTACTGGAAGACACAAGGAGCAAACGTACACTCGTCTTACGTGAATTCTCGGGGAGTCCGTCTACTTTCTCGCATACGAGCCCGGATGCTGAGTGCTGTGAAGAGTGCGTCTTTATAGTTGCATGTAGATTGGCATCAGGTGGTGGTGATTAGTATTCAGGCGATGGGGGGGGGGGGGGTGGGGGGAGGGGGGGCGTTGTGTCTGATTTGGGTTTGGAGCCTGGCCCGACTGTGACAATTGTACTCATCTTATCGATACATTTCACGAACTGGAAGTATTTAATAAAGTTACAATTAAAAAAAAGTGAGCAAGGGAAGGGAAGTTTGCCTTGCCACTTACAGCTATGAATATGGAACCCAAAATGAATACAATTTTTTAACAGTGCCTGACATACTAGAATCACGATTATCCATAACATATCTATCTAGCTAAAGAATGTATATTATCCAATTTTAGCGACAACCAGCTGTGTACATCAGACCAAAAAGACTTAACAAATGAGCATGAAAAAAATAAATGATCAAGAGTTTCTTTCTGGAAGAACAAAATATACAGGAATCTACATGAAATTTAAATCATTTCGATAAAAAGTCTGACTTATAGGGATAGTTCCTGTTTATAAAAAATAGCGCTGTTATTCCACAATAACATATTGGAGAAAATCTGTAGGTAAATAACATTTTTTCAAAGAGTAAGACTTGTTTGTGAAAGTCAGATAACTTCGCTGGAATTTTAGACACCTCAAAATCACATTTAAATAAGAAATCAATACTTCCAACCTTGTTAAAAATGTTTTTAAATATATGAATTAGTTTATTAACAATGTTATTAAGTACAATATAGAGTGAGGCTGACAAATCCAGTTTTTGATCCTAAAAGATGACATAACAGATTCGAGCTCCATGTTTCTTAGACCCCATTTTTGTAATCCTTGACTAACTGAGATTTCAACTATGTTGGTAAAGTCACAATCATAAATAGCCAAAAGTTCACACTTTGTATTTTATAATTCAGTCAGTCCAGATGCTTTAGAAAACAAGCTTATTTTATCAGTTGCTATTGAAACCATATTCTTGTTAAAAAAAAAAAAAAAACAGGACTGTATTATTAGTGAATTGGCTAATTCCTCCCCAACATTTTAATACAATGTATATCTGAGGAGTGCATAATAAATATTGCCAGCAATTCTACAGCTAAGATGAATAAAAGAGGGCTAATTGCCATCCCTGTCGGGTACCCCATTTAACTGAGAACCTTCTTGAAAGGCCACTCCTGAGAGACACACTGCTATTTATATCATTATAAAGCATTTGAATAATATGGTAAAAATTTGTTTCAAAACCAAAAAGTTCTCAACAGAAAGGAGTGCTCTAAAGAATCTAAGAATAAAATAAAGCTACCATGAGAGATTAATGAATTTTAATTATGCATATCTAAAACTAAGCAAGTATGATTATGGATCTGTCTTCCTTTCATAAGTGCTGACTGAGTTTCATCAATTATCCTAAAAAGTCCAGTGTTTAACCTGTTAGCACAGACAAGTGCAAAAAGCTTATAGTCACAACAAAGAAGCATAATTGGCCTCCAATTGTCCGAGGACATTTTCTATTTGTTTGGTTTGAGTTTCTTTGTTGGTGACGAAACAAAATTATTAATACACTCCTTAAAAGCATCACATATCACATATCACATGTCTTTAATATGGGCCCCAAAATTTTTGAGAAATAGCATTTGAGAAATAGCAATATCTGTGATGAACTGGGTGTTATTGCGGCTGCTGTTGTTGCCGTGGGCTGAAGGAGGGCAGGCATAAGCGCAGAGGGGTTTTAAAGAGAAGAGTCTTTTAATCACAAAAATAAAAACAAAACATGAACAAAAAGGGAGTTGGTGTAACACAGCCTTAGAGCTTAACACAGAAAACGTGGAGCTGAAGCTGAACAGAGACAGGACAAGACTAGAGATGGGACAAGACTAGATACAGGACAGGTTAGTAGTTAGTTGGGTTAGTAAAATCTGGTTATTGTGGAAGTGGATGATGTCCTAACCGGGTTTGTAACTAGAAGGGGAGTTAGTATCTAAATGGGTTAGTAACTGAACCTACAGGGGAAACAAACACACAAGGGGCTAAACACACACAGGAGGCTAAACCATACTAAAGGCTAAACCTACTAGAGACTAAAGCCACTAGCAGCCAATCCCACTAGAGGCTAAACCTACTGGAGTCTAAGACTACTAGGAGCTAACCCTTCTAGCGGCTAAACCTACTAGCAACTAAGCACTCATGTGGCTAAACATATAACTAAACATACAAGGAACTAAACACGAGGCAAACAAACACTGGAGACACACAGAACAGTACTTACATGAGACACGAGACAAACTAACTATTACATTTAACAAAAGCACAAACAGCTCCGCAACACCAAAGCCAAATGAACATAAACATAAAACTAGAGCCTTTCCAAACAAATGTTACATAAGATAACTTAAACTAAAACAAACCAAACCAAGCCAAACCAAAACAAAACAAAACAAATGCCCACATGACATCATTAATGCCCGTTATTATTTATAGTTATTTATAGAAGGTTTAATGAGCTACCTCGGTTCAGGTGAGCTCCCTCATCACCTGACCGAGGTGCCTTCAAGAAATCCGAGTCTATGAACCAAAAACTACACATACAACCTTATCAGGCACACAGTGCTCTATAGGGGTGGTCCCTTACAATATCTAATTCAGCTATCAAAAGTTCTCCATCTGTTAAAATTCCCATACATTTTTGGCATTCCATTTTTTATTATAAAATTGAATTAGACTTCTTTAATTAGAAGTCTAAAAATGACTCTGCCTCATGATTATAAAAACAAACTCATGAACATTTTTATGAAAAATTAGGATTACTGTAGGATTATGATTATAAATTTTCTTCTGATCCTCACTTAAACAATTTCCAATATATTGTTTATTTATACCTTTTTTGTTCTTTCTGTTTTTTTTTTTTCCTAAGTTAAATAAATATGAAGAATTATTTTCCCCATCTACAATCCACCTTGCTTTTAAACAAATAAATTAACCTTTGGCGCTTTCTGTGTAAAACTCATCAAGCTGTAACTGTAGCTGGTGGAGTTCAACATTATCTCCATCGCTTGGCTGAGATTGCTTACATATATGATTCCTTTTAGACATAATATGCAATTGTTGCTTTCTTTTTAAATTAGCCAATTTTTTTGCCTTCTTGAATACTAACTCTCCTAATTTTACATTTAAGCCATGCCCGCTTGTTAACAGGGGATAAATCATTGAGGAGCTTGCTCTTACTAATTACAGTAAGGATAAAATTGTTTTACAAACATAATCACTTTTGAATAAATTAGAGTTAAATTTCCAGTGAAACATTTTAGACTGTGAAGAAATTTGTCAAGATAGAAAGAGTGATGGCACAATGATCAGTTAGGGGAGATGAGCAAGGGCAAATATTACAGTTAGAAGATAGATCACTTAAATTAGATGTTATTAACCAGTAGTCTAATCTGGAAGCCTGAGCCCAACCTGTATTGCTCCATGTGTATTGTTTCTTATCTGGATTACACCTGCACCAAAAATATTAATCAGATCAAGTGAGTTTGAAAAGTCAGATATTAAAGAATGGAAAGAAGGGGAAGTTGGGAATCTGTCCTAACCACATTAAAGTCACCTGCAACAATAACTTTGTCTGTACATATTCTTCCAAGCATCAATCATGGTACATAAATTATATACAGTATCAATATCTTATTACTTGCCTGATTGTTAAAGACATATATATTCACTTGAATGTAATTACAAACATTAAGCTCTATACCAATCATAAGCCAATGGCCGTCAACATGCTGCTTATAATATCATTAACCTTGCCTTCAAGTTTGCCACGCCTGCTAAATGAGGTGAGGTTATCTGGAACTTGAGTCTTCTTAGTTAAGTAGTAACGTTTCTACTAAACTACGAAGTCTAGGGCATTTGGATGATCTTTAAATGGATGAACTATCATTGGAAAATAATTTAATTCAGGATGGCAGAAATAACTCTGGGTCATGACAGAACACACTATTTAATAATAATGAATTCAAAGTTTTCAGCAAACAACAATAATTCTATAAATGCTATTATTCACTGTATCATCTTTTTTGATCATCTGTGGAAGTATTAGCATTCAGTTTTTCACAAAACAACATAATATGAATAGATTTGTGACACACCTTATACTGTACATACCTGAACCTTGGAGCATAATTCTTTCCACATAAGAATTATTTAGAAATCTCAGATTATTCATTCCACAACCCCAAAAAATAAATATATAAAATAATTACTACAACAAATAAAGTAAAAAATAAAACAAAAAAATGAACCTGCACTTTGCCTTTAAAAAAGTAAAATAAATCCCGGCTTTGTATGTGTGTGTGTTTGTGAAGCTGTGTTTATTGTTTTCAGCAAAATAAAAGAAAAAAGAACCTAAAGTAAGACGAGAGAAGGGAGGGCTGCTGTTTGGGATGACTTTTACAAACATACACACAGAGGAAACACTGTTTTATTGGAAGATTTCTTTAAAAACAACCATCTCTAATGACACTTGAGCAAGGAAACCCACACACACACACACACACACACACACACACACACACACACACACACACACACACACAAAAATGCTTTGCACACACACACGGTCACAGTGTTATAATAAACATGGATGTTGACTATAAGTGGAGATATGCACTGATACTAAGCGTGAGGGATGAGAGAGAGTCTCAGTTGTGATCACATGACTCTCAGTGTCAAAACAAGAAGCGCACGCGTGCATGCATTATACGTGGTGCTCGTGAATCAAAACCTATTTAAAAATGTTGCTCATCTTGCGGAACGCTCGCAAACCAGGTTACTCGCAATCCGAGGTCCCATTGTATAAAAAAATATATATATATTTCAGGTATGTTTCATTTTAAATAGTAACACACCTTGTTTATCATTACCTAGATGCTGAACGGGTCTCAGGAGGATGCAGTTTGTGGATTTAAACTTAGCACTTTATTTGTAGAGCTTTATTTGTTGCATCCTTCAGCATTTTTAAATGATGTCATACAAAACTATGTACAGATTGTTTTAAAGGAAAAAATGTTATACGCTTTATTTTTCATTTATTTTTTTCAAATTGTGAATATTTCAAAAAGTACTTTGTATTTTTTTAAAAATGACACAAACCGACCATTGAAACCACTAAACAAAATGTAAACCACTGAGACTGCATTGAGTGCATGTTTTTAAAATGCCTTAAGGGTTTTGTAAGGGGAATCCACTGTTCTGTGTCACTGTGAGCCTTTTATACAGCTGTGTCTTCATTTTGCAGATTCTGTCCTTGAATTGTTATTGTGTTAGTGGGAGTTTCTCTGGAGATGCTGAACTTATGTTTTATTTTGTCATGGTGAACTGTACTCCCACTAGGATAGATAAATCCAATCCACATTAGAGTTTTTCCTGCAGGTTGTCGAATCCAAGCTGTCCAATAGCTCGTAACTGAATATGAAACCTTGCAGGGATGGAGAGACGAGAGACTCCTGGCCTGGCTGGACTGTCATGGCAGCAGGCTGAGTCAGTTCATAACCGTGGACATCTGTGGAGGAAAACACATTATGATGCATCTCACAATATACAGTATGCTGTAAATTTATTGTTATTGTATTATTGTAGTAAATGAACATTTATATTATATTATATTATATTATATTATATTATATTATATTATATTATATTATATTATATTATATTATATTATATTATCTAAAACACTCACAGGAGACAGATGCCAGCAGGAGCAGTAGAGATGAAGAACACATGATGTGTGTCTCCAAAGTTTAACAGAGAACATCACACCACATACAGTAAACTGGGTTATATACAACCCTGATGCTTGTATTTGCATATATACTGATAGGAGGAGTTAGTATTTAAAACATTTAAAGTAGACAGGACATAGAGCATAATTTTACGAAGGATGCGTAGCTTTTTATAAAGGAAAGGAAAACATTCCCTTTTCCTTGGCAAAAAAAAAAAAAAAAAACATTTTTAATATTAGAAACCCCACTAACAACAACATAACATATTTGAATTAACATTATTTTTGGAGTTATATGTCTTCCTAAAATTCTCAGGCAATACTTTACAGAAAATTGTTTACAGCCTTCAGTGGCCACAAATATAAATACTTAGTTTTCTTTAGCGTTACACTAGGAATAAAACAATGTGTGTAATGTAATATGAAATCAATTAAGCAAAGGTAAACTAGTGTTACTCTGCTAGATTATTCATATACATTAATACCACAATTAGTAATGCCAAAATTAGATCGACCAGCATTTTAATTATGCATATTGCAAATCCATTTTTTTTTTTTGTGTGTGTGTGTGTGCACGCATGTGTGTGTTATAGGTTTATAATCGTACAAGCCTCCTGCCAGTGTTTAATTTAAACAGCATGTGAATCTCAGTCAGCATCGACATGTTGGGTGGATGTTGTGCAAAAATTATATAGCTTTTATATAAGCTCTATACTAAACAATGTTAATATTTCGTCAAACAAAGTGTTTGTTCAGTCCCAACATACATTGTTTATCTTTTAAAACTTCAACATGCTGGGTAGACAAAGAGGGTGAATATCAGTGGCGGCTGGTGCAAAAAATTTGGGGGGGACACAAACAAAATTAAAATTAAACTTTTAATACTCGCCTGTAAATAGGCATTTATCAGGTGATTACGCATCATTACTACTAGTATAAAATAAAGTCCTGACTCACATCGCATCCAGTCAGCAGCTCCGCTTGCCATAAGAAGTGCTGGAAAAGACTCGTTGAGAACGGTCCAATCACATGAGCTCAAATATTTAAAAACAATATTGATTTGCTAGGAACAAAAGTGGGAGGGTTCAGGGCGCACAGTGCTGCGCCCGAAGGATGATTTGAAAAGATCCAATCAGAGCTCAGTCTCAGGTCACATGCTTTTCAAAGATTTAAATGCCTACATAGACACTCGTTTGTCTGGCGCCCCGCGTACACCAACACAAATGAACGTAATACAGATTAGATTACTATTTTTTTTTATTGCAAATAAATTATATTAAGAAATACAGCAAAATATTGTCACTGAATGACTTTATTTCATTATTAAAAGTAGTAATTATTATGTTAAATAATTACATGTTAAAGTAGCATTCTTCTCTGCCTAACTTTAAGGGGGGCGGCGCCCCTGCTGAATATACTGTAGAAAGAGCGCCCCTCACAGGTCTTAGAGCTTTAAGAAAGCATAATGTTCATACATTTCTAATATCGGTGCAAGTGAAATGTTATACAGTACAAGGCCAAAGGCTGAGGAAACTTTAAATATTACTGTCTGAATTATTAGATTGGATTTGATTGATAGAATTTTAAACAAAATCAGCCTCTTCTGTCCTCAGCCTCTCAATTTTAAGAAGTCATAAATATATTTCCAACAGGAAATGTGGAAATGTTAATATACTTTATATCGGGGCTGGGATTTGATCCTCAAAAATCATTTTTTAATCAACACAGAAGTAAAATAGTTAGTCTGCTTGAAGATATCAAAAAACAGTGTGTGATTGTCTCAGTCGGTACAGTTGCTCAGTAGTTAGCGCTGTCGCCTTCACCTCCAGGGTCCGGTCTCAATTCACATGCTTGTTCTCCTCCTAGTGTCCAAAGTCAGGCATATTAGACTAATTGGCATTCCCATATTGGCCGTAGTGTGTTAATGTGAGTGTGTATGTGTGTGCCCGGAGATGGATTGCACCCAATCTTAGTCATAAGGCTCCTGAATTTGCAATTATGTAATGACTCTCAACATATCACCGTGTTCATGGGCTGCTGTCAGATTATTATTATTTTTATTATTATTATTATTATTATTATTATTATTATTATTATTATTATGTTTGCTGACTTTGTTGATTAGGCCTCTTAAAACCGGGTTTTGTTCACGCTTCATGAAAGAACATGACAACACATCAAAATAATAAAGCATTGTGTTTCCATTTTTTTCTTATGTAAATAATTTCTGTACCGGTAATTTTTGTAGAGGATGTTGTTGATCTCTCTCACTGCGGATGTCTTGTGCAGGAATACACAGCTGTGTCAACAGCTCTATGGATTTCTGTTTGAGTTCATATTTTAATAAATAAGATCATTTGTTAATAGTTGAGTTGATACACAATCAGACGTTCAACACGACATGGAGGTACTTTGATTACACCCATGTGGATCATCTTACACCTACATGTTGTTTGTGTACATTTGACACATGCTGAAGAAAATGCATTTTAAAATTACTGTATAGCATATTATGAGAACAGATTTTTAACTAAACAGAGTTTTAAATATAAGAATTATTTTAAAAACATTCTGTATTAGTCATAAATGCACTTTGCACAAATATTCTGTAAAATAAATTAATAATATTTGAGACTTGTGAATTAGTACATTAGTTGTCTTGAGGTAGTGTCTCAAAAATGACTCAAGGTTTTTGTAAGAGGAATCCAGTGTTCTGTGTCACCGTGTCTCTCTTGCGCAGTAATACACAGCTGTGTCTTCAGTTTGCAGATTCTGTCCTTGAATTGTTATTGTGTTAGTAGAAGTGTCTCTGGAGATGCTGAACTTATTTTTCAGTTTGTCATTATAATATAAACTTCCACCACTCCAGATGCTTCCAATC
This sequence comes from Clarias macrocephalus, assembly GCA_011419295.1. Classification (NCBI taxonomy): domain Eukaryota; kingdom Metazoa; phylum Chordata; class Actinopteri; order Siluriformes; family Clariidae; genus Clarias; species Clarias macrocephalus. Next base: position 5,304 of record JAAGKR010011008.1, on the reverse strand, counting down.
CACTCCAGAGCTTTTCCTGCAGGTTGTCGGATCCAACATGTACCATAGCTTGTAACTGAATATGAAACCTTACAGGTGATGGAGAGACTCTGTCCTGGCTTTACTGTCATGGCAGCAGGCTGAGTCAGTTCCTCACTGTGGACATCTGTGGAGGAAAACACACTGTGATATCATACACAATATACAATGTTCTACACATTAATTATTATTGTAGTAAATTAACATATTATATTATTTAAAGCACTCACATAAAGCAGCTGCCAGCAGGAGCAGTAGAGATGCAGAGAACATGGTGTGTGTTGTTTGTCTTTTCTGTTCTGCAAGTTTAACAGAGACCATCACATCACATAAATTGAGTGATATCGAGACCTGCTGTTTGTATTTGTACTGTATATCTGGTGATGATGGGAGGAGTTAGTGTTTAATTTTTTTTTTTAAGTAGGCAAGACATTACTTTTATGGAGGATATGTGTCTTTTTAATTTGAAAACCATTTTCTTTTACATTTGAAGAAAAATAAAATAATTATTCTAATATTAATAATAGTAAATGTAACCCATTTCTATGAACCTATTTATTTATTGGACTAAATCACTCAACTCACTTAATTTCCCTACATTTACCTCTAAAAAGAAAATCCTTTCTGCTATTTGAATTAAAAATGAAGTAGGACAAACAAAGCTTAATATGAAAGGTGTAAATAATAATAATAATAATAATAATAATAATAATAATAATAATAATAATAATAATAATAATAATAATAGCAAACTACCATATCTGCTTCATTTCCTAACAGAACACAGAAACCAAAAAAAAAATAAAAATAATAATAACACATTACACTGTTAAAATCTACACTATCACTTTACCGTGTACATCACAGCACTTGCTAGATAGCAGCACTTTCCTTACGCATGTTAGTTATTATATACACTATGGATGAAACTGTGATCATACATGCAGGAGAATTTAACTTTGTAATCATAGTGTGCTGGAGATTAAAGTGTATGTTGCAGTGTCTATCACAGAGCTCACTGAAAACTAAAACAGCCAAGAACATGCTGTTTACACCCAACTCTTTTTCAACAGTTTATTTTATTTCATTCATTATATAAATCATTATCTTATGTAGTCATCTTGAAACTGTCTGAACTACAAGTCATGCACCATGTTAAAAGTATTGGAATTTCTATTCATGGATTATTCATGAATAATAATTCACTGATTAAATATTTATTCCCACTGTTAATTTAATATTCTGTGAAAATAAATAAATACAAAAAAAAATAAATAAAAAATAAATGAACAGATTGAAAAAGCCATGATCTAAACTAACTTAGATGAATCTTAAAAGAATGTCATTCACTGTGCATTCTCAAAGACAGAAGATGTTAATTGTTCATTCCAGTATTCAGTAGTATAGATTTGCCTGAGATGTTAAAATTTTTTATAAAATATGTTAGTTAGCTTACAGGTATTTTAGACAGTTAACATTATACAGTATACATGAGGATGGTGTGTTTCCTCTTATTGTTATACTGAGGCAGGCTGACTTTACTGAGGTGCTCTTACCTAATGTTATGGTTTATGTTACTGTACTTATGAGTTACACTGTAGGGCCATTTACTGTTCATATCTATTTTTTCCCCACTTCAACCTTAACTTTTGCTCAGCAACAAATGGTCACGCGAGTGCGTAGCTAATGAAAGTTTGAGAAAAACCCAAAGTGTTTGACAGTTAAGGAGCAGTGTCACTTCAGTTCTCAGTAAGTTAAGGGATAAAACAATATCCATGTTAGTTTGGCTTCAGAGTCGCTAAAGGTTAGCTATGAATGTTATATCGGTAAACTTATCTATATGAAAACCGAATTATGTAAATACACGTTAATTAAAAAACATCAGTCAAAACATTTAGTTGCTCCTGAGAATGGCAAAGTAAAATCCTTGAAAATATATGAAACAATATGTACTTTTAACCCATGCCTAGAATTCCAGAAACAGTATTTTACACACTCTGGTGGTATATAGTGATAAAGATATATGTGAAATTTATCATCCTTGTCTTCACAAGACTTCTGATGTTTCTTTAACCAGGGCTCTGCTGTTGAGGATTTGGGTGTGGCTGAGGTGACGGCTGGCCTTTTGGAGCTACAGGAAGAACGTGAACTGTTGGAGAATTGACTAGTTTTGGAAGAATAAAGCTTTAAGCTAAATAAAGTAATGTTTGTGTTTCATACAGTTTTTGTAAGGCGAATCCACTGTTCTGTGTCACTGTGACTCTCTTGCGCAGTAATACACAGCTGTGTCTGTGTCTTGCAGATTCTGTCCTTGAATTGTTATTGTGTTAGTAGAAGTGTCTCTGGAGATGCTGAACTTATTTTTCAGTTTGTCACTATAGTCTGTACTCCCACCACCCCAGATGATTCCAATCCACTCCAGAGTTTTTCCTGCAGGTTGTCGGATCCAAGCTGTAGCATAACTTGTAAGTGAATATGAAACCTTACAGGGGATGGAGAGACTCTGGCCCGGTTGGACTGTCATGGCAGCCGGCTGAGTCAGTTCCTGCCCTTGGATACCTGTGGAGTAAAACACACTGTCTCACAAAATCTCCCAATATACAGTATGCTGCACAGATATTATTACTGTAATAAATAAACGTATTAGATTATGTAAAGCACTCACGGGAAGCAGCTGCCAGCAGGAGCAGTAGAGACGTACAGGACATGGTGTGTGTTGTTTGTACTGGGATTTCCTCTGTTTCACAAAGTTTAATAGAGACCATTGCATTGCATAAATAGCATGATATCCAGCCCAAAGGCTTGTATTTGCATATCTGGTGATGATGGGACTATTCACAAGCACAGTGAATCTTTCTTTCAGATCTGTAAAAGAGGCAAATGCAGATCATTTATTATGTGAAGTAAAGAACACACACACACACACACACACACACACACACACACACACACACACACACACACACACACACAATACAACTCCAACAAAGGATCTGTGGTTATGTACTGACAAACTAGGACTTATAGTAGTAATAGTGGTTCTAATAAAGCAGAAATAGATAAACAATTAAAATATATAAAAAAATTATTATTAAGGTATGTGACATGCTGGGACTGTAGTGTAGTGTTGTATAGGGTAGGGGAGGGTAGAGTAATGCAGAGTAGTGTAGTTCTGTTCCATTTGGCACTACAGTGATATGACGTTACAGTTACCAGCCTAAAAATAATCACACTGGCCAGTACAAACAAGAGTCACCATTTGGATGTAAATAAACAAATTCTCATGAACCTTTGATTGGATAATTATTGTTTAAAATTGTGAACAACTAAGAGATTGCTGAAATTACTGGAATTGTGTTACAAACTGCCTAACACATTATAACCTGATCTAAATATGATCTGAAAAGATAGTGATGCATTAGAAAATGGTGGGAACAAATCATTAATGAGTGTGATTGCAGATCACTCAATCACTTGCATTAAATAGTTGCATTAAAACTCTTAGCAGAAGATCACAGCTATGTTCAATAGTAAAAGTACAAGCATTTTCACATGCACAATCTGACAAGAATTTACAAGATTGATACACACATACACACATATGTATGTGTGTGTGTGTGTGTGTGTGTGTGTGTGTGTGTGTGTGTGTGTGTGTGTGTGTGTGTGTGTGTGTGTGTGGGCTTTGTTATTTGGGCTAGGATTTGATCCAGCAAAATTATGTCGTGTTCAGTTTTTACACACACATATAAATACAAGTACAAACTTTCGAACCTGAAACAATACATATTCTTCATCTATTGACTTTGTTTATTGTATTGAGTTGATTAGAAGTCTTCAATCAGGATAACATTATAACATTATAATAGACTAACATTATACTGACTGACCCTCAGTCCCAAAATAAACTGTTTTTCAGTTTCAGTTCTGTTATATTTGAGTAAATGTTGGACAAATTTTTATATCCAAATTTTTAAAAATAGATTCTTCTTTAAAACAGGCTGCTGCTGCCCCCTATAGGTGACTTTAATTGTAAATTAGTAAATACACGTTAATTTAAAACATCAGTCAAAACATATAATTGCTCGTGAGAATGACAAAGTAAAATCCTTGAAACACAAGGAAATCAAACACTATGTACTTTTAACCCATCCCTAGAATTCCAGAAACAGTATTTTACACACTCTGGTGGTATATAATGATATAGGTATATGTTAAATTTATCATCCTTGTCTTTACAAAACTTCTGATGTTTCTTTAACCAGGGCTCTGCTGTGGAGGATTTGGGTGTGGCTGAGGTGACGGCTGGCCTTTTGGAGCTACAGGAAGAACGTGAACTGTTGGAGGGGACTGTAGTCCTGGACTGACTGGGTGACCATGCAGCAGCTTTAGGAATGGAGTTTAGTCTGGTCTGTGCTCTGAACATTGAATTCCAATAGGACTGGATGTACAACTATGAAGTCATTCAAACTATTATTATTGGACTTGGAGAGACACGCTCCCCTCAGACTCACATGTTGAGAAACAAACTCTTATTGTGTCTGACACATTGGGGAAAAAGTCTTCAAAAGTTAAATCCTTGTTATTTTTTTTAAAAAATGGTTATAATATTGTAATATAAAAACCAGCAAGATACTGATAAGCATCTGATGTTATCCAGTTTTTTTTTTTTTTTTACCTTTAAGCAAAATAGAACTTGTATTTTCCTGTTTTATGCAGATCACTGTTTTAACTTTGACTAGTTTTGGAAGAATAAAGCTTAGTTTAAAAGCAATGTAATGTAAAAGTGATGTTTGTGTGTTTTAATTGTTGGGGAATTGATAGGCTAACTTCAAACAATTAAACCAACTTTATCAAGGTGCTAAAATGGGAGACAATTTAACCTTTTTTTGTGAAGATGTAATGTTGGACTGTCAACCCTAGAGAAATATAATTCATTTATACCACAACCACTTAGATATTTGAATTAAAAGTTGAGTCAATTTAAGATTTTGAACTGGGTACATGTTGTGTCAATTCAACAGCAATGTGAAATATTTTATTTGGCCAGCAAATATATCTAAAATTTGAGTAAACTTGCCAACGCTGTACAATTTTTTCCTAAGCTTGGTTTTTGTGTGTGTTTTTTTTCTTTGTTTTGTTTTTACAGTGCAGCATGGTTATTACACGTCTCATACAGTTTTTGCAAGGTGAATCCACTGTTCTGTGTCACTGTGTCTCTCTTGCGCAGTAATACACAGCTGTGTCTTCAGTTTGCAGATTCTGTCCTTGAATTGTTATTGTGTTAGT
>JAAGKR010011007.1:0-16164 GCA_011419295.1 Clarias macrocephalus | reverse complement strand
ACGGCGACAGTGGCAAGGAAAAATTCCCTGAGATGGCAATAGGAAGAAACCTTGAGAGGAACCAGACTCAACAGGGAACCCATCCTCATCTGGGTGATAACAGATAACAGAAATTGCATAACATCATGTGTGTTATGCAGATGAAAGTTCGATATAACAGAAGTTATTTAAATTAACACAAAGTCCAGTTCAGTTCAGGATATATATAATTATTCCCCCCCCCCCCACCCCCAGGCATTTGACTTTGACCATATACTGTATATACACACTCCAGGAAAAGAGAATAAATATTTTAGCACTACATTTATTGCTATATGTTATATATTGCTATATATTATATTATTATAATAATAATATGATCAAAATATAAATGTGAATATAATATACATACACATAAAATAAGATAAAGTGGCCTTCTTGGTGGCTACATAACCAGCATCAATTTATATATTAGTACATATATAATTAATACATCATCTCACCTGGAAATTTGTAGCATTAATAAGTCGAGTGATGTTTAAGTTAAACTTGGACTTGTGATGAAATCTTTCATGAATTAAGGCATAACACTGATTCACATTTACAACAGACATCAAGCACAGTATTGCCATGAGACTCTTAGCTACAGTAAAACATTTGAATTGTGATCAAATGTTTTCAAAAAAGCTGTTCATTCCAGCCAAGGAGACTCAGAAACCATTGCAGTTATTCATGCAAACACTCTCTGAGTGGAATGACTGATATTTTAAAATCAGTGTATAACTTGTCTGTGGTAACTGATATGCTTTATCTCATGCAACAATTGAGCTAGATCAGAAGGTCAAGGACCTACAACTGCTAGGGTCAATGAAACTACTGTACATTGAATATTTGATCGGATACCATACCAGTCAGAAGTTTGAACACACCAGCAAAAAAAGTTGGACCCTGTGCTGTTCTGGAATAGCTCTTGCAAGTACTCTATTGACAAGATCATTTGCAAAACCCGTCAAGCACGATGATGAAACTGGCTCTCATGAAGTCCATCCCAGGAAACACCAACACGTACCTCTGCTGCAGAAGAGTTCATTCAAAAATCACCAAGTAACAGCTTAGATACCTTATAAAGACTTTGCAGAGCATAAGTAGCAGACACATTTAAAAGCATATTTAGCATATATAAACTTAATACTTAGTATAAATACTTACACTAATATACACTACATACTATATAAAGGATATACCAATTATATAATAGCTTCTGCGGTGAGGTAAATGCTCCCTTCCTGTGACTTATGACAGACTCATGAGTGTCTGTCCGTACCAGGACAAACCTCCGAGTGGGTCTATACTCAGTGGAGTTCATGTAACCCCACACCACATACATATACCTGCTGACAGTCAGGAATTTGGACCCTGTGAACCTATCCAGGGGAAGGGATAACCAAAGAGGGGAGGAAGCTAGCGGGAACAAGCTTTGTAGATCACCATGACCTGTACTGACACCTCTGTCATCACCCGTCCCCTCTGAAAATGTGAAAGGGGAAGAAACCGCATGCAGGGAGGGGGGTTGTGTCTGCAGCAGTGACATAGAGAGTGAGGCTGTTCAAGGCTTCTCAGCAGGTGGCAAAGGGAAGTTTAAGTGGAAGAAAAGTGGTGTGGGCAAGGCTTTTATGCCTGTCTGTGTCAAGGTCTGTCAGCTTCACGGGCATCAAACCTTCCCACCTGCTTCAAAAAGAAGGAAGTTGTGGCAGACTTCTGTAGAGGGAAAGATTTGATAAGGTGCAACTCAGTTTTTCGGTTTTCATGATTTGCATGCAGACATTCTGTTTTTTAAAGTCTATACTGTACTTCTTGATTACAGGATTATGCTCTGTAATTGGTCAGTAGATTGGGTAAGTGCATAATAACAGTCTTAGACTTTTATAATTAATGGACTTGATTAAAAGTAGTGCAACTGTAGTATTAATTCATGTGAGTAAAAGTGTAAATAGTCATAAAAAATGACTCGAGTACACATTATTCTGTTCATTAGCCATAGGCTCTCAATTACTAGCATTTAAAAGATATTTAACACAATCAGCAATTGCAGCATCAAAATGACATCTTCATTTTAATTTTGATTGGATCTTAAATGGGGTTTAATGCATTACTATGTTTATTAGTTATTTAACTATCCAAAAATAATTGTAGCAAAGTTACTGTATATATAATTTTCAAAACTCATGTAAAATATTTTGACTGATCCATACTGAAATAGGATAGTTAGAGTAAACCTTGTACTCATACTGTAACCAAAGTATAAAGTTGTATACAGTATAACTGATTTATGGGCAGAAAACTATTACTAGCACATAAAAGACGATAAAGGATGACACACTGATTGGCATCTTATAAACTTTCCATGGGAAAGTAGATATCCTGGGGAAAAAGTGCTTAGTATCCATGTTTTGCCTTTTAATGGCAAGAGGCCCCTGTAATCCCACTTGGTGTCACCCACGACCCCACAGTGCTTGTATCAGTTGCCTAATCCATTAATTGATTAGCCTTCTAGCACAGAGACTGCAGTCAGCAAGTGAAATGAACTCCACTGTCTGCTTGCTGCTCTCCATAATGATGAGGTAATTGGCCTAATCAGATCTCTCTGGCTGTTTCATTCCTGGCCCTAGCCGATCACAAGTGAAACATAATATTGCCTGTCATTTCAAAATGTCTGAACCATTAGCCCCCCTACCCATTCTAGGCCTGGTGTAACAAGCTTCCTGTGGCTGGAGTCATGTACAGTGTTTCAATCCTCAGGTGCCCTAATTCACCAAGCACTATGTGACTCAGGGTCAATAGTGTGCTTGTCATTCAAGGATGAAAGGATGGACATGATGAGTTGGTGGGGGTCAGTGTGATACTGCGCTCTGTCACACACACTTATTAAACTAGGCAGGCTTGGCCAACTATGCATAAAAAATCATTCATGAAACGGGCAGAGTTTCCAACGAGATAACAATGAGAATAACCTAAAATGATTTGGCGGTTAATGTAGTGTGAGTGAGTAACCGGAGCCAGCATGGTGGCATACGCGGTATATGTGTGCGTATTGCTTTATCTGATCCGGGGAAATGGTGGCTGATAAGTAAGATGTGAATGGCCTTGGGGTGGATTGGGGAATTGTGTATGACCAGAGGTGCTGCCATTTGGCACGGTTTCCTTTGATTTCAGCACTGGAGATGGCAGACATGCGTTTCCTGGCATGATTACATCAGCACTAGCACGGGCTCGGCAGACAGCAAGGAGACATTACTCAGCACTATTTATCCCCCATTGCGAGGCTCGCGTATCGGTAGATCATCCTTCGATTACAGGCTCTTGATAATACATGATCTGTGTGAATATGTGTAGTTCTGTTAAACATGAAAAAACTACATCATTTCTTATATTTCCTGCATTGCTGTTTGGGATATTTTTTTTATCTTATTAGTGGGATTTTATAATGATCCTGATCTGTCGAGTAATGGAATGATCTTCATGCATTAAAATGTGTTTATTTTTTCTTTCAAATTCAATTAGCATCGCAAATATTTCAAATCATGAGTGTAAAACATGCGCTTTTGATTCTATTAATGAAAGATTGGACATATTGGACTACCAACATAGTGGGATTCAAGTGTAAAGCTGCAGTCATTTCACCAGCAGAAGTCCACTTAAACCTTAATAGGCTACATTTATCTGATAGCACCTTATTTTTTTTTTTTTTTTTTTTTTTTTGCAAACATGAGTTGACGAGCAAAATGCGAGGAATGAATCCTGTGCTTGTAATGGGAATGGAGCTGTCTCCCACATGCTAGAGTTATCATCACTGTGTCCCAGCAATGAATCTGGCTGTTTTAGCCTGGATCCTCAGATAGAGGCTGTCTCTTTGACCCAACTTCTAACAAGAGAGCAAAGCTCTGACCACCCATTGTTGATGATAAACATCCAGAATGGGCCTCTGTTGAAGTGGCGCACGGACATGACATAAAGAAAAGTGTGTTAAAAAGAATGTGAAAAGTGAATGGTTTCCATTGCTTAATCAGAAGCAGCTGAGAAAGTAAGCAAAAAGGGAACAAGTGTTTACTTACTGAAGGCCCAGATCTAGGGGACAGCTTTACATTCTGCTCAGGGCATGACTGTGAAATGGCAGAATTTCCATGAGCAGCACAGGCATTTCTTTCTTCAGAGCCAGAGTGTTTTGAAGTTGATTTAGATGTTTCATGGGAGGAGAGATGAATAGATATGGAGTCCCTATTTAAATTTTTTTTTTTTTTGCTCATTCATGGTATGAAAACAATGTCCTGCTAAATGACTTTAATGCACATGACAAAATGCGTAATGCACATGACAAAATGCGTAAAAATTACATATTGCATGTAGACAGCATTGCTTCTTTAATAGCCGTCCTCTAATTAACATATTTTCATTACTTCTGCTAATGAATAATTTAGAGCTTGGTGTTCTCCATGACTTATTGGGTTATCATACAGTGATGGATTTGAGGGGAAACAGAGATCAAATTAGGATTCAATTTCCATAGATGATACGAGTTATTAGCTGACACCCTTTTAGCAATAATGTACAAACAGTATGAGCTGATGACAGCAAGGTGTTATCACTTTATACCACTGATTTCTATATAGTCTGTTAACAGAAATATGTTTCAAAACATATTCCAGTCTTAATGGAAGAAGGTTCACTTTGGTTTCAAATGTTTTGAAGTCAAGTGATGATGATGATGGGATGACTATAACTGATTTTCGGTCTTTATAATGAACAATATTAGCTGCTGTAGGCAGTGAAGAAAAATTGCGAAATATGTAAATTCGTCATATTCTGTTATCTTTCGTAGTGCTTTGTAAAAACCTAGAAAAGCAAATGTTCAAGCTTGTAGTGTACAGTATGTCAGTGAAAAATATAAATTGGGAAACAAAGTACTAGAGCGTAAGAGGGATTATAAGAGTGAGTTTTAAACAGCACATTAAAAGAGCATGGTGCATTGGATCCAAACTACTGTATATTTCCTTCTTTCTCTGAAAGAAATATTTGCCAAATATCTCAATTATGTCAAAGCACCACAGCTGCCAGAACGACACTGGGCTCTGATAAACTGTGGGAGTGACAAAAACGGAGGACGCACACACACACATGGACACACATGCACACACACAGAGTGGTAGACTCCACACACTCTCACACACACACACACATCTCACACACTCACTGCATTCATAGGCAGTCAGACCAATGATGCCACTGTACAGAGGCCAGCGTCTGTAACATGATTTATGCTTTCTGTCTCCCACCTCCTGCCTTCCCCCTACTTGTTCAAAGTAATGAAATTCCCCATTTGAGGCAGCCTGACAGATAGATTGGAAATCAAGAACACCAGATAAGTAATGCTGGTTTGATGTCAGCCTGAACCTGATTGATTTGAAAACTCCAAACGCGTGAGGCATTACAGATCCGACCATAGAACATCACCTATAATTGAGAACAGGCTATATCGCTCTTTCCTTGTGTTTAGATTCTTGTGAGATATTACGTGACGAAGCGTTTTTTTTTTTTTTTTTTTGGTTTTTAACTTGTTCACAAAGTCACCTTGCCTTTCGCACAAAAAGAGCATCGATTAAGATTTTGAAATAATTTCATTCAAAGAATGAGATCCTATATATTGAGATTTGAAAATATATACCTTGACATCAAATGTCCTTGTGGTTTACCTTGTTTAGATTAAATTAGCATCTGTGGTCATGCCTGCATTTGCTTTCTATTACGCCACCCATGATCTGTTCATTGATTTAGCTTGGCTACTAGTTACACATTAATTCAGTAAAGAAAAGCCTGTTCATATGGGTACATTTAATTTGTGTTACTGAGCCCGAGAGCAGCCGCGCAACATTGTCTGTTGCAGATAAGCCGCAATGGATGGTAATATAATATGTCAACTGCTGCTGACAGGAGACAGAATTTTAAAACAGCTTGAACTCTTGAATGATTGATTATGCCAATACATTTTCTGGAGGTCATATCGATTGGTTTGGGAAAGTAAAACTCCCACACCTTTAGTCAGTTTCCCCTAAGTGACAGACCTACTTGCATACGCACTCGTCCCTTCCCATCCATGAATCATAATTAAAATGACTAGCAGACAATATAAGAAAGTGTTTTGTTTGTTCTAAAAATGGTATACTATTAAATCTACAATATGCCAAATCAATGTACTTCCCTTATTAAATTATATCATAACACCTCAGGCCTTTTCTAAATATGGATTTTAACATAAAATCCATGCAAATCTACACGGTTTTGAAAAAGCAAAAGAAAGAAAATGTAATGTAGACCTACTTTTTACATGCAGTCTTTCAGAAGCTGTAAATGGCATACCAAACAGTTCAAAATGTTGTCATCACGTTTGGCTTCGTGCAATCATTTATCTCAAAGTAATATTGGACTCCAAGCCTGGAGACAACTCTTATATAGTGGGCTGGACCGCTGGTGTCACTCAAAGCCTGTAGGACGTTATCGACTGAGCCTTGCTGTTGAAAGCTTGGAGAACAGAATCGGCTAAACATGTATTATAATCGATCAATACCGAGTGATGGGCACAGAGACAGAGTAAACACACTGCTTATTCTGAAGAATCCCATAACTTCTGTGATCCGGGTGATATGGACGATTTAGACAAAAGGTAGAGAAAAGAAGTAAAGATAAGAAGAAAGTTACATTTTGCAGCTTATTCTCACTGTACGCTAGCTGTAAACTTGCTGTCACGTTAGCTAATAAATTCACTATACTTTCACAGGATTTAACATGAATTTGAACCATGTCACCAATCATGCAGATTGAAAGAAAAAAAAACTGCAAGTGTCTTGTTAGAATATTGAATCATCTGGTACCGCTAAGAATTGATGAATCTGAACTTATGGCACACATGCATATGATCACATTTACAGTCATGCTTAAGAATTAGTACCCTCTCATTTAATTGTATTTGTTTTTGTGTAAAAACAAAATAAAAATCATCATAATGCGTCTTAGTAAATATAACTTTTCTCACTATGCCACTATTTATTTAACAAAAAGGAAATGGGGGCAGTATTAAGTACCTCCATGATTCAATAGTAGGTAGATCCACCTTTGTGTGCAATAAGTTTCTTGTATGACTTAATCAGTCGCTCACATCACTGTGGAGGAATTTAGGCCCATTTGTCTTTACAACATTGCTTCAGTTTTTTGTAAATTTGCTTATGCACAGCCCTGTTAAGGTCTTACCACAACATTTCAATTGGTTTGAGGTCTGGACTTTGACTATTTTTTAGCCATTCTGATGTAGATTTACTAGTGTGCTTCAGATCATTGTCCCATTGCATGACCTAATTTTGACTATTCGGGCACATGGCCTTAAATCTGCCTGTAGAGTACTCTGGTACTATACAAATAATTTCATAGTCAACTTAATGTTCATAGTCATCCAGGTCCTTGTTTTCCCCAAACATGGCACTAGACATTAAGGCCAAACAATTCTACTTTGGTCTCGTTGGTCCATAAGACATTGTTACAGAAGCCTTGTGATTTGTTCATATGCAGTTTCACGAATCTCAGTAGTCCTTCGATGTTCTTTTCAGACAGGAGAGGCTAACACCTGGCAACTCTTCAAACTGAACTATCCTTGTTCAGTCTTCTTTCACTCCTAATTTAACATGCTCAGTCTGGCCTGTAGGGTTTGAGATCTAGCTCTTGTTTTTGTTTTGTTTTTCTCTGAGCACTGGACAGTCTGACCTTGGGGTGAATGTCCAGGGATGTCCACTCCTGGGAAGACTGGCAACTGTCTTGAATGCTTCCCACTTGTGAATAATCTTCCTCACTGTAGAACAATGAACTCCAAATTGCTTGCTTTCTTTAACCCTTTAAAACACCAGAAGGTGTGTCCACTGATTATGCATTTCCCTCTTGGCACACACCTACAGTAAATGCTGAAGGCTGCAAATTACCCTCTTAAATCTTGTGGAAGCAGTAAGGGAGTAATTAGTATTGCCCACATTATTTTATATATATAATTCTATTTTATTAAAAAAAAAATTGTCTCCATTTTAATTGTACGGTGAAAGCAAAACGTTATATGTTGTTTGTCTGAGGTCCCACTATGATATGATGACTTATATTGGTTCTGCACTAAGCATTAATAGAGGGCGTACTAACTTTTGAACATGACTGTATATGTGATTCCTGGCGGTTTGATATTATTTCCTGACTTCTGATGCCCTATTACATCTACATCATACTTGTTCCCTTGTACGTGCCTTTGCAGTCTTTGCATTACCTTATGTTGCATCGATCTCTAACAGCTATATAAACTGCAAGAACTTTGCAAGGCCCAGTGAAGCCTGTTCTGATCTAATGGCTTGCTTATGGAGGTGTAATGAAATCATTTAGGAGCGTGTGGAGTGGGAAGTGAGGTTGGGGAATCAGTCGAGGGAATGAGGATGTGTTGATTCAATCTCCTCCACTCTTCTCTGCTCCTAGTTTTCAGTGTACCATCTGCTGGAGACTAGCGAAACAGGCAGATACATCACTATTAGATTCTCTATGTCTACTTACTGAATATTAGCACCTGACTTAAGCAAGCTTATCATTTTTTGTACTCTACAAGCTAGCAGGCACATATTCTAGGTATTTGCACAGTAAAAATCCAGCTGCTTCTTTTTTTAAAAGTCTCAACTTATTATTCTGTAATTCATCTAAAAGCATATTATTCAGTAACTAGTGTAAAAGTGACAGGAAATCTATAAAGGTATAAGAGTGATGAATATAAATGTGGTTGCTTTGTGTTTAGGGGTTAAAAAGCACCTGCAAAATAATTTGCTGAGAATTTCTTTAATTAGCTTAGTCATTTTCCATGCAGATGTCTTGCCAGAGCTCTAATATGCTCAATAAATCATAGCATACCAAATTAGCATCTAAACCAGTTTGTTGTCTTGGCTACAGATGCACTCATTCATTCATTCATTTATTCATCTTCAGTAACAGCTTGATCGTGGCCTGGGTCACAGTAGGATGTTCATTACTGGACACCATGTACACACATTCACACTGTCAAACAAACCTAAAGGCAATTTAGGGTAGCCAGATAGCCTACGGGTATTTGGGAGATGAGAGGAAACCAGAGAACCCAGGGAAACTTGCACAGAACATAAAAACCATCTGAGCTCAGGATCTAAACAAGGAGCCTGGAGCTATAAGTCAGAGATATATGGATGAATTACTGTGATATATTTTTCTACCAACAAAAAAGAAATAATAGTACCAGTACATTAGTATATAAGTACTGTATATTTATGTACTAGTACAGTATGTAGTATGTAATAGTATAGTATGCATAATATATAAGTATATTTTAACATACTGAAATTTTGCAAATGAGATATAGTATTTTCCCAGATGTTTTTGCAAAATTCTAAATTAAACTCCTCTTGTGGCCTTTACCCACATATATATGTAGAATATACAGCATTGACAATGAAGTTATTAAGCTCGCTAAACAGCTATAAAGCTCCTATGCGAGTCCTCTGGGTCGTATATCACTCATCCTTCCGCATTGATTCAAGTGTGAGGTTCCACATCATTAGTGATTCCTATCATGCCAGTTCAGTCGTTCAGGCCACACAGGGAAGGTAATGGTAGCTTCAATGCATGGGTGAGTATATATGCTACACTGAGCAATGCTTTTCAATTACCAGCCAGCCTGCAGTGAAGCTCAGATGAATGCGTATACTGCATGCCTGGGTCAGAATGCTTCAGTCAGACAGACAAATATGTCTTTTAATTTTACAGGCCTGTCAAACTACACTTAGGAGGCTGTCAGAGATGACTGCCACATGTTGAACTACAAAATAGCAATGCAGTAAAAAGAAAAAAATGTTTGCATGGAACTTATTTGTAGCACCTACTGTACTACATGTTGAACAGCAATGTTCTGGCACGAGCATACAGTGCGTAGCAGCATATCAGCTCTCATGTTGCGCATGGATGCATTTTGATCTCTACCGCTGCACTATCTGAATGGAATTGAGTGAAATCAATATAAAGCTTTCTGTGTCTCTTTTAACATATTAAATGTAGCACGCTATATTTGTAAAGCTTTTTCACTTTTTTTCACAACAATTGATCAGACTTACGAGGCCACTGAAAATGTTCCTCTTCTTTGTAAGCACAATTAGGCTTGCAAGTCACGTGGGAATGCAGTACAGCGAGATAAGTGTTTTTTTTATTTTTTATTTTTTTACATGAAATGTTTCTATATTCTCTGTAGTCTAAAAATGTCCAATAAATACTGTCTGCAGTTTAAACAAAATATGCGCATTATCATTCCACATTACTAAGCCTGAATGTATTCGCAAAGAAGGGGAGAAGCTTCGATTTATTTATTTATTTATTTATTTATTTATTTATTATAGCCCAGATGAGTCTGATCATGCTGCATGACCTATTTTTGAACACATTCTACATCATAGACCAATTAGCCACATTACAACGGAAAATATTTTGGCCAGTATTGTGTACTGTAGGTTCCCCTTGGGCTACATGGGCAACTCTGGCCCCTCGGGACATGACTTCACAATGTGTCTGGGGATGTGCTGTGGTGTCTCGCACCAGGATGTTTGCAGCAGGTGCTTTGGGTGCTGTTGAATGGAGGGTGGGGCTCGATGGGATTGGGATCTGGGGAATTTGAAGCCTGGGTCGGCGGCTTTAGGCTCGTTGCCGGTTGTGTTTCTAGTGATGTGGGCTGTGGTGCACTGGGTGATCTTGATTCTGATAACTTTTAATCATGATTTTAATCATAACTTTTTAATCATTGACTTTTTTCATCAATTTGTCCTACATAGGCTTTTCTGTGGGATTGGACAGGGCAAGCTGGCTTTTATAACTGATAATCAATGGTAATGTGTTAATGTTATGGCTGATCTGTGCGAGGCTAAAAAAAAAAAAACAGTTTGACATCTCAATCACGGAACGGAACTCTTTTCAAACTTTCATAAGTTTATAACTGACATAAAACAAGATAACTAATTCCACACAAATCATCTATTACTTTTATCACCACCTTACTACATTTCTACAGCAAATCAAATAATGCACTTGGTTGTTTGATTTAAATTGTATGTGTTAAAATCCCTGCTGGATTCACCGGTAGATGAAACATCTCTGCTGCGTCCACTCTAGCTTTATTATTCTCTGTAATGTGTCTATACACATTTAGGAGCTATTATGCATTAGAAGCTTTTCTGTTATGTTTGTAAATGTTAAATCGTAACTAGGGAGAAAGGAGGCAATAAAGAACACGAAACGAGCATCAAGCCATCTTTTTAGCCAACTGTTAAAAATGTCAAAGTGTAAAAATGTCCCTTGTCTTGCTGAATTGGTAGCTCTATGTCAGACACTTACTGTACTTATAAAATATAATTGCTTTGTGATTCACCACTATGAGCATATGGTAAGGAATTTTAGAGATTTTCCTTATTCCATTGTTGTACATTAAAGCACAGTGACCTTAATCACCTTGTGAATTATCTCTCTATAACAGTTTATGCAAATACAGATGGAACTAGTGCCTAGGCAACACTGGGTTTGTTAAACATAAATGCATTCTGTAGTGTTGGTACACATTATTGACCAAATCCATGTGGTCTGGACAAGGCTTGTGCATTAGCGTGTATAGGTTTGGCGGAAATTGCTGGTTGAAGCTGTTTATGGTGCGATATCAAACAAAAGAGTGTCAGCCCTCCTGACCAGGTTGGGGCCCACAGAGCAGCTCCTTAAATCAAAGTCATTTATCATGTTTTTTTTTTTTTGTTTTTTTTTTTGAAGAGTGTTACTCGGGGAGTAGGGGGCGGATGAGCCGAGGCTGATAGCCCAGTGTCCTCCTGTGAGGCACCATGCATTAATTAGGTGCATGTAGTGAAGGGAGCCTACAGTTGGGGTGTGTAACAGATTCCTTATGGAATTGATGAGTGTGTGTGTGCGCGCGCGCGCGCGCGCGCGTGTGTGTGTGTGTGTGTGTGTGTGTGATCCCCCACCTAACACAGCTTGCACAAGGGTGTGCGCATCTTTTAAATGGAGCAACCATCCATCGTGATTCTTTTTAGCTTTTTGTTTTTTTAACATTTAAGTCTTCATTTTCAATTCAAGAAAGAATAAAAAACAGCCAGAGCACCCACTAGTTTGTTTGAGTGAAAACATTTACTTTGACGCATTGTGTGCATTAGTTTGGTAATGTACATCGTCCCCTATTTACACCATTTAGCAATTAGCAGGCGGGCTTCGACAGAGTACAAACACTAGCAGTTATCTCTTTCATCAGCTCATGTATGCAAATGAGTGTTTGATTTTGTTCATGCAAATGTGAATTTCAATTAACTGCAAATTTTAACTGGCACTTGGCAACATATTTGTGGCCCTGGCCATGTTTTCCTTGCCGAAAATAAATTATGGATAAGTAAATAGCATTGCACGCTGAAGATAATTACAGCTCTCCAAAAGTGTCCTTTAACATGCAAATACATTACTTTGTTCTCTTTCACAAAGATCAATCACAGATGAGCAGGTAAACACAATCACTGAGATAATTTATGACACGTTTCACATTGGGAGCACGCATACCGGGCGTTTTAAGAAGAAAAAAAAAAGGAATAAAATCCACTCTTTAGACTCCACTTCATATGTTTTGCATTCAAACTGAGACTGGTTTGAAGAGCAAAATCAAAGCTTCTCATGTTGGAGATACTGGCACATCAGTCCAAATGACTGAGCCTCAGTTTCACCACTGGTGCTTCAATATTGTGGCCAAACAGTCTTTTCCCCTTTTTATGAGATATTTTTTTAAACTCAGCCCCAGCCACAAAGTACTTTTATTACGGAAAATTGCTTTGGACAATTTTCACAAGGTCGGTGAAGGAAGATGAGAGGAGAAAAACACTGTTTATGACTTAAATTTACACACATTCTCCCTATGGTCTCAGCTGCAGAATTTTCTCAATTGCTATATAGTGGACTGTCATTAAGAATACATGAGAACTAAAGTTAAGCTGACTGATTGTAAAAAGGGGCCAAAAAGGTCAGGACTGGTTTGGTCTGCATGTTCTCCCTCTGCATATGAACAACAGCATTTGCTCTGTAGTTGGATAAAGTTCCATGCTTGTTCTAGTGCACTTTGGATGTTAATAACATTCTCTTTCTTTGTTCTCTTTATGTTCTCTATGGACTTATAAAGACTTGGGCGAATACAACCTGCAGTACTTATATAATATAGCATAACACATGGAGGATATCATCAAAAAAAGAAGAAGAAGAAGAAGATTGTGGACACACCATGACGATCATTTCATTCAATATTCATACATGTTAGCACAAATAAATCATAGTCTCCTTAATGAAACAAACAAACAAAAAAAAATAGAAAAACACTGAGTTGTCCCTGTTGAGACAAAAAGCAATTAAAGTGCTGAACTGTTTACAATACCAAATTATATGACCATATTAATTTGCAAGTTCATTTATCAATTTGAACTGTCTTATTGCCTGATAACTCAAAATGGTGGGTTTGGGGAATTCTTGCTATTTATAAAGCAAGTCATCTCTAAGACAGGCGGACAAATCAATATTCCTGGCATTAAGGACAAGCAACTGCCTGACAATTCAGAGGAACTGTTTGTGCTTGTTAATTTAGCTCTCCTGTAGGGCAGACGATTGAATCAGAATTGGGATCATAAAGGTATTTTTTGGGGCACTCTCATGTATTGTAGAGTCATTAAAGGTAAAACGAAATATTTAAAGCCTTTTATTTTTAATGACTATGACTTACAGGTCGTCCGGGATCAAAGACCAGCTTGTCCAGTCTGATCCCACAGAAAAGCCAGTGTGGCACAATTTCAAATTCAAATCAAATTCAAATTCAAATTTTATTTGTCACATACACAATCATACAAATAAAATTTGAATTTGAATTTGATTTGAATTTGAAATTGTGCCACACTGGCTTTTCTGTGGGATCAGACTGATCTGGGTCCTCCGGTTTTTGTTTTTTCTAATATACACATTTATGTAATATTATTGTATGATTTCTTATTGTAATATTTCTCATTGAGTTTGATGAATAATGTTAGCCAGCAATACAGTGGTTAGCAGTGTGGCCTTGCACCTTCAGGAATGGGTGTTGATTCATGCCTCGGGTCTGTGTGTATGGAGTTTGCATATTTTGCCTGTGCTTGGAGGATTTCTTCCAGGTATTCAGGCTCCCTCCTCAGGCTTTCCTCAGTCAAAAGACATGCAAGGTAGGGGGAAAAACTGCCATTTTCAAATTTCCAAAAGTGTGTGAGTGAGTATGTTTGCTTGTGATGGCTTTGCACCCCATCAAGGTGTACTTTTCATCAAGTTCTCTGGGATATCCTTCAGGCCTCCCGTGACCCTGTATAGAATAAGCATTGTAGAGAATTAATAAGGCTAAATACTCAGGTATTCATTTATCTACATACCTACAGTATATTTCAAATGTAATGTGGATGCATGACCAGCACCCCAATATGCTTTTTGAACATTGCATTCCTGATTAAAGGAAAGTCTAACATCTCTATCCCATTGAGCATACAGTATGTGAATAATATAAGAGCTTATCACATACTGTAGAATAATCAGTACTTGTTAGAAATACCTGCAGCTACTTTAATGTTTCTGTAGGTTTTGTTTCCACCCTGGTGGTACAGTAAGTCTTTGTCTTTTTCTTTTATACATTATGAAGGGATGTCCTGGTGTGGTGTTATGGTTGAGCTCCATGTTTTCCATTTGATGATGATAATAGCCAGTATTTTATTCCATGGTACATCTAATGTTTTGTAAATTATTCTATAGCCCTGCCTTTCAACAAATGAGAGATACAGTACATGCTTTGCAAGCTTTTTCCAGACTGTGATTTCAGCAGTCCTATGAAACCGAGAAGATGTCAGGAACACCTGGTCTTTATTTTGGGTTAATCAGGACATTTTCATTGATGATAGCTGCGATTGAATGTGATTGAATGTCATTCAGAACTCGCCTACATCCCCAATTACATATGGGTGCACACATTTGTGCAACCAGGCTATCGAACATTTCAAATTTCAGGTTACTTAAAAAAAAGTAAAAAAAAAATTTAAAAAATGACATGATTTATGTTAGTGTCTTTCTTTTCTTTCACCAAAACCAAGGTGTGCAGACATTTAATATGCTTTTTTTTTTTTTTTTTACTTTAAACATTGTGGCAACAGCTTGGGCAAGGTTCACATACTGTACAATACATAAAGCATCTAGCTACATGTGAAACATCTAGCTATAAAGTGAAGCAGAAATATCATTCAACCAACATTTGTACGTTTGAACAGTCAAAATATACAATTAAATAAAATTTCCTGTAATTTTCCTGTTTCCAGAGGACCCAGTGAGCATGGCAGAGCAAAAGCTAAGAACTGTCACTCGTCAAGCTCAAATCTCACGCAGTCACTCATTTTCACATGCTCTTAAGCCACACATTGAATTTCACTCACTTTCATATTCAAAATAATTGTCTGCGAAAGATGCAAGCAAAATCATTGAGGTCCAGCCTCTTTCTGTTGAGTTAGATACGTATTTTATTCTGAAGTCAAATCGCAATATCGTTCCCTCAAATACTGTACATACTGTAGATGCAGGGCGGCCGGAGCGTCCTGGCACAATGCTCCGCCACTTTGTTCTTTGAAGAGACAGAATACTCTGGAAATTAACACACATTTACAGCTGTGTAAATGCAGCAATCAAACGCACAAGAAGGGACAATAATTGGAACAGTCATAATAGTTCTGAACTGATAAACATTACAATAACATAAATCAACATTCAAATGCATTTACAGACTGCAGCAAATTGACACACCAGCTGGAGCATTAAAATGTTAAGTGAGGGCAGTGACATAGTATTATCCAAAGAGGGTGATATTTACAGTACAGTATTTACAGTAACATTAAAATATTTGCATCAGTTTAATCATGTAGCACTTTTTATGTTCATAAAAAAAAAAAGCAGCCAGAGGTTCACAATCATTCAAACAGCACAAACCAACTTATATATATATATATATATATATATATATATATA
>JAAGKR010011006.1:0-20770 GCA_011419295.1 Clarias macrocephalus | reverse complement strand
ATATATATATATATATATATATATATATATATATATATATATATATATATATATATATATATAATGGCATGCCGTTTAGGAAAATATTCATGAGAGAACTTAATGAAAACTCTGAATATATTGATTGAAACTTTATATATATTGAATGGATTCTGAATATATTGAATGAACAGTGAGAATATTAAATGGATTCCGAATATATTGATTGAAACTCTATATATATTGAATGAAAACTCAGTATATATTGAATGAAACATGACGTCATCGAAACACAGCGCCATCTTTAGAAAGAATGAGCGAGTCGGCGAGAAACTTGCTGCAGTTCTGAAAAATGGAGAGATGGTCAACACATTGGTGAGTGTGTGTGCGGCCCAAAGTGGTGGCGCAAGCCGCACTCAGTATCAGACTACGGATGAAGAAATGTATTCGCTATTTCACCGCGGAACACCGGCCACAGACCGCCGTGAAGTTGGTTTTATATCGGACATTCGCCACACATTCAAGATTATTCCTTCAATATTTTGAGAAATAAACACACAAAAATGACAAATCACATATTTTATTGATCTGGAGTGGACAGATTAAAACTCCTGTTACAGCCTGCTGGAGCTAAATCTTTCAGAAACGCTGCTTACCGGCGCTTTATAGAGATGGAGTCACTAAGGGACCGTCTAAAAAGTGCATGACCAAGACCCAACCGTTTGTTTACAGAAGAATACACAAGATTACAGAGAAATTCCTCACAGGACATCAAACATATTACACTGTTAGGCTACAGGATGGATTATTTGTTTATTTGTTTGTTTAATTGATTAATAATTATATTAATGTACACGTAAAAATAAATGATGACAAACATCTTGTGCTAATAAAACAGATAATTTGTTAAATGAGAGCCAGGGTCTTTTTTAAATTATTTTAATAATAATAATAATAATAATAATAATTGTAAAGGTATGTATGAAAATGAATGCACTTTGGTACAGACTGAGTTGCAAAAATTGACAAATCAATCAAAATTGCTATTGAAATTTCACATGTAAAACCAACTGCACTATCACCCTCTCTATCATTGCTAATAACTACAACTATTCTATTTTCAATATTCAGTTTAATAGTTTTTTTTATTATTTTTTTTATATATTGAGTTTACATTCAATATATTCAGACTTTTCATTCAATATATAGAGTTTCAATCAATATATTCAGAGTTTCATTAAGTTTTCTCATGAATATTTTCCTAAACGGCATTATATATATATATATATATATATATATATAAAACTAGATAGACACTGTATATAAAACTAGGCAATATACTGTACAGAATACACAGCTATGTGTCTCTCTTGTGTAGTGAACCTTTGTAGTGGCGACCACTGAATCAATTCCCATTTTAGAACTTTAGTCGCGCATTCATACACTACGGGAAATTTAGAAACACCAGTTAGTCTAATCTGCATGTGTTTGGACTGTTGGAGGAAAGCGAAGTACCCAGAGGTAACCCACCAAGCACGGGGAGAACATTTATAGTATTACTATTATAGTAAGTTCTCCATTCTTACAGTAATTCCAAACAATCTTCAATAGTGGAGTCCCTTTTCCACTATAATGAACCAGGTACTACTGTAGTTCATGTCTGGTGCTAGTGCTGGTTCAGAGCCGGTCCAATCGTGAAACTGAACTGGCTTTGTTTTTCCAAGGGCTAGAGAGTAACGATTATGTCATTGATTATGTCATATATATATATATATATATATATATATATATATATATATATATACTGGCAGTGTTAGCAGCAAATCTCACTCACTAATCATCATCTATACGGCTTAATCCTGTATTCAGGGTCATGGGGGGCCTGGAGCCTATCCCAGGAGACTTGGGGCACATGGCAGGGTACATCCTGGACAGGGTGCCAATCCATCGCAGGGCACAGACACACAGACACACACACATACACACACTCATTCACACACGACGGGCAATTTGGGAACGCCAATTAGCCTAACCTACATGTCTTTGGACTGTGGGAGGAAACCGGAGTACCTGGAGGAAACCCACCAAGCACGGGGAGAACATGCAAACTCCATGCACACAGAGAGGGGAAACGAGCCTTGCTGGGGATCGAACCCGGACCCTGGCGGTGCAAGGCGACAGTGCTAACCACTACACCACCGTGCCGACTAGCAGCAAAGCTAGCAGCAAAGAATTTAAATAAGGGCTTTTTTTTTTTTTTTAATGGCGGTCATTGTGATAATCAAGCCCCTAGCCACTAACGTAAGCGGTTATTTGTTCTATACCAGTAAAGTGTTGGGTCTGTCCATGAAACCTGCTTTTATGTCTAAGGGCCGGTGCTTTGGCTGTCTGAAAACGAAGAACTGGTTCGAAATTAGGGACTAGCTCCTTGATGGGAAAAAAAAGGGTATTAGTTTCCAAGAACTGTACCAGGAACTAGTTAACTGTCCTAGTAGTCCTTAAAGAAATGCTTTTCTGCTGTAAACTTTGTTTGTTTGTTTTTTTTTTCTTCCTTCTTTGGCAGTATGTTTGCAAATTTATACATTGTTAATTCCTAACAAGCTCCCAAGTATCACTCTGGGAAACACTCGCAGAACTATTTGAACTGAAGTATACCTTGAGCAGGCTACGCCAATTCCTGCTAATCATGGAATGTACTGACATCTGCATAGTTTACGGGGCACCTGTGCCTTTCTATAGATCATTTGCATACAGTCATGAATATGCAAATTATTTCCTACCACACGCTGCACGTTATATTACGGCTGCGATATACTCTGTATACGCTGTGCTATTTTACTGCAAACCAGGAGCAGAAAATCAAACTTAATGGTCCGAACACCGGGTGATGTATGTGAACCCCCTTTAGAGCTCACTGTTTCTACACCAAAGCACACTGGGAGTAATTTTTTCTGCATCTCTTGCTGGCTCATTATCATATATTCAGATTCATTTCTCCCTCGGTTGTGTTTTCTTTCATTTTCTGCTCGTGACTTTTGTGCAGGGAGCTAAATGGGTGGAACGGCCGTGTAATTTACCATAGGGAGATCTGGTTAGGACACACTGTGCTAAGTTCAGCCTTTATTCGCCACATATACATTACTGCAGAATGAAATTCCTTATTCTTAACATATTCATGATTTTTGATATGGGGTCAGAGTCGGACATTATACGACGCCCCTGGAGCAGACAGGGTTACGGGGCCTTGCTCAAGGGCCCCGCAGTGGCAACCTGGTGATGCTGGAGGCTCGAACTGCCGACCTTCCCATCAGTACCTCAGAGCCTTGACACTGTAAGCCACCACCGCCCCATATACAGTACATGTAGACAAAAACCATCAGAAACCACCATTAGGTTTTGGGTTCCCCTGGAGCCATCCGGGCATGGCTTCGCAGGGCCTCGCGGGGGGTCCTGTGGTGTCTGAGGTGTAGCCTCTATGGATCACACTTGTATGTCCAGCACATCCCAATTAGCTTGCAATTGGAGAGTTTGGAGACTGGGTCGGCAGCCTTGGGCTCATTGCCTGCAGGCCGTCTGTGTTGCACTTGGTCTTCTAGTACCTTTCTATCGTGGCTCAGCATTGGCTATTTGTGCTGCACAGTTTTTTTCTCTAGGATTGGACCAAAAAAAAAAAAAGTTTACTGGTATTTAATTGATCAGTGGTAATGTTTTGATGTTATGTCTGATCAGTGTGTGTGTGTTCATGCATATATGGCAGGAGCAATATTTATGGAAGTCAGGTCAGTGTGTGCGTAGTTACACGTCTCAAAAATGTAAATTTCCTCCTCTTAAACAGTTTAATAAAGCAGCATTGCTGGATTTATATTACAAAACCTTCTCTCCTGTCTTACGGGAAAAGGAAAGAGGCAGTGGAGGGAAAATAACAAGGTAGTCCTTTGGGTCATTCATCTCAGCAGAATAGTTTGAGTGTTTTTTTTTTTTTTTTTTTTTTAATGAGCTAAGTCTTTGGCTATAATTGATTTTAAAAAGGGTTGACAGGGAAATGAAATGTATCACACAGTCAGTGTACCAACGGGCTAATAAACTATTTACACAAAGGGCTAAAGCGGGATTAAATATCCATAGTTAAGATTTATACTTGAGAAGAAGAGAGAAATTCATTCCAATTTTTTTTTTTTTTTTTTTTTGGTGGTGCTGTGCTTTGAGTAAGGTACAAAAAAGTCTTTATCCTTTAAGTCCTGTGCAAATAAACAGAAATGTAGATTTTAGGTAGATATTGTTTTTTATTATTGTTTTATAAGCTTAATGCTTAGCAATCATGGCAAGCAATGTTTTTTTTTTTTTTTTTTTTTTATGTCTGAATTGAACACAAAGCCATTTGTTGAATATGAACACCAAAGAAAAATCTATGGGTGCCCCAAAATGTGGCCATGCAGTGGTGTCAGTATGAAATCACTAAGGAAGTGGACATTTACATTCATGGACATTTACAAGTCGAGTTCTGGTTCCAGCTCCACTAGGCCATTTGATTAGAATACTGTCCTTGTCCTATTATACAAGCACGGCAGGGGAATCGATTTATTGACCGGGGTACAGTATGTCCCACCCCACTACCATAGGTGGCGACGTGCACCCTTACTTGCCCTGTACTGTGAGTACTGTGGTCCTGTCCACCACTAACATCACAGACACAACACTATCCCTCAATCCCTCCTGGTTATGGTGTTATTAGAAGGCAGACGCCTTTGCCGAATTCTTTTTATTTTGTTATTTTTGCCATCTTCCGCTGTTTGACTCTTGGGTCAAAGCCCGAGATGGTAACTGTGGAGCACAAGCAGAGCTGATTTCTGTGTCTGATCGAGTTACACATGCCGGAGTAGCTCAACTCTCATCTGCATTATCTAATTAAGTTCGATTTAGTGCAGTTTCAGCTAGACTAACATGTTTACCTTTGTTTCAAAAGTCAAGTTTTGGTTAAACTTACACAATTAGTTGGTCTGATACAATGTCATGTAAATGTAGTGCTTGTTAAACCATTTTTTCTTTCAGTTTTTTTATTTTTATTTATTATTATTTTTATTTGTATCTATGCCAAACTCTCAGATTGTTCCTAGACTCCCCCCAAGAGTCCCCAAATGTCTGTGTATTAACTGAGAAGATGTTTTGTTCAAATCCCTTTTTATTAGATTTAACCCTTTATATATGGAAATTGAAAGATTCTAAATTTTATCACCAAACTTTCCACTGTAGTAATTTTTATGTTGCAAATTAAGATCAGTGAAGTTACCATCTATGCTTCCTCATGCGTCTCGGTTAATCATTTCTCCAAAAGGTTTGGACACACCAGTCAAAAGTGTGGAAATTTACTTCTTAGATTTATTCGTTTGGATTTATTTTCTACATTCTAGAACAATACTGGATTTTTATTTTATTTTTTTCAAAAATGATTAAATAAGCGTCAAAGTTCGCTCTCGCCACCCCGCCGCCGACGCCTGTTGCCGCTCGTCGCCGCGTTTCGCCGCTCTGACGTAGACCGAATGCCTTTCTTTCAAGCTTGTTGATCTTGTGGAGACCAAAATGTAGAAGAAAACAAGAAATTGATTGATAGAAAGAACAGTATTGTAGAAATAAACAAATTATAAGCCATTCATATGGTGTGGCTTCTGTTCATTGTGAATTGCTAGTCTAATTTAATAGTAAAATGTTTTTATTATTATTATATTATATTTCGTATTATTATAACATTATTAGAATCACTTACTAGACTTTGTTTCTCTCCCAGGCTATTTAAAGTGCAAGTTTAATGCAACGAGCATTTCGCTTGGGAACTAATGTAGCCGGAACAAAAGTTACAGGACAGCGTTCCGCGGAATTCTGTACGCGGTGGACCTCGACTTTTTTATTGGTTGCCGCTCAACCGCGTCGTAGCTCATTACCATAAAGTTGAGCTGATTTCAACCCTCTTCGCCGCTCTCGCCGCGCCGCTCTTCGCCGCCGGCTCCCATTGTAAATGATTGACTTCCGGCCGTTTTGACGCTCTCGCCGCGTTGGGTGTGAACGCAGGGTAAGGGTTCGACATAGAGCCTCAACGATCCCCGCAGTGAGACAACCCAAGTATGTTTAAGTGTACTACATTTTCTACAGGTGTACATTAATTTAATTACTTTCATCAACATCCATTATCAGATTTATGGGCTTTTTCTCTTCACATTATTAAATCTAACTATGCGTTGAATTTGAGGTGGATATTTAAGCTTTAACTGGTCCTCCAGCTGTTCACTGAACTGTGATAAGATGCACTTGACATCAGTAATAGTCTCCTCACTCTGCCAGCAAAGTCAAACACACCCTGAACAATTCAGTCTAAAATAGTGTACAATCCTGTTCAAGCATGTTTTTACTGCCCTGAAGTCGAACGCCATCCCGACCTTCATCTTCTGCTAAAAAGAAAAAATCTCTTTACATGGCATAGCGCTACAGTACAAATCCCAGGCCATATCCCGCGCCGGTGCTTCATTCAAGGGGACGAGGCTTTCATTAGGATGAAGTCTGCTTGTTAATTGCGCGGCGTCTGATTAAAAACCGTGAAGAGATTAATGCGGCTAATGAATTAGAGCGCGGAGGCGGAGAGAGCCCTGGAGGCCTGCAGTGCTCCTTTACACCCTTCCTTCTGTCCCTATCTTTTTTTTTTTCTCCTGATCATTACATCAAGATCATTTTCCAGATATTAACATTAACACAGATTGGAATTACTTTTGATTGAGTCCGCAAAACTTTATGATGGTTTATAAAGTTTTATGAAGCCTTATTCATCAAACTCATTTTTTAATGTCTAGTAACAGTAAAATAACTAATTATTATTATTATTATTATTATTATTATTATTATTATTATTATTATTATTATTCCAAATGTTTAGCAGTTGTAGAGCACAAATCCAGTCAGTGTATAACTACTGAATCTTTGTGGAACATTTCTAAGTTCAAGGCGTCGTGAAATAGACGTGGTACAAAGTTCAGAGTTCATAAGAACGTCTCAGACATTTAGAACAAACTGTGGAAATGTTTTCGTACTGTAGGTACAGTATGACTACTACTGTAGATCTTATTCAGATTCCCAGGACATTTCTAATAAAATATAAATATATGTAAAGAGACACGGCTTGGGAAAAGAAGTGAGAACTTAGTTTGAAGGTCTCCTATAAAAGCAATGAAAAGCTGATTATTGTTGTTTTTCTTACTATGCCCTCGTTACGTACAGTAGGTTCCTCCTTTGCATCATTTTTCTGAAGATATTCATTCAAGAGGGACTGCACAGATGGCGTGGAGGTTTATTGCTACTTCAGTACAAGCACCTCATATTGATGGATATGTTCATGTCAGTGAATTATTTACACACCGCCAGTGAAGGGGACTGAACCCAGCGAACCTAGGTGCTAAACCGCTCATTAATGCAAATGTAGGAGTGAGGATTGCAATTCTTCAGGGTATACTCAACGCTATTACTCAATCAACGCACAAAAAAATAAATAAATAAATAAATAAAATCAGATGCTAAACTGCAGAGCAGGTTTTAAGGAACTGATCTGAATTGCTGATTCATACGCATTTAGTACTTAATGCTGTTTACTGAAGCGTCCCCTGATAACGCGAGAAGCTCAAAGACATAAATAACATCAAGACTGTTGCCTGGTTTCCGGCGTTTATTGTATTTTGCGATTAGTATCATGGTGAATTAATTAACAAAACAAACATGGTACATTATACGCACTTATGAATAAACTATTACTTTATTTATCCCCCCCCCCTGGTCACTGCATTATGATTAAATTCAATTCAAGGATCTGGAAATTCCAATGGGTGCAAACTAATAAGAAATTCTGAATAATATAGTAGGTGCAAAAATATAAATATACTGTATGAAGTAAAAAATTATTTGCATGGCCTGGACCGCACCAGAGTAAACATCTCACTGAGATACAGTGCAGCCGGAAAGTTTTCACAACGCCTCACTTTTTACACATATTGCTATGTTACAGCTTTATTTCAAAATGGATTCAATTCATTATTTATCCCAAAATTCTACAAACAATATCCTTAATGACAAAAAAATCACATGTACATAAGTATTCACAGCCTTTGCCATGACACTGAAAATTAGGCTTAGGTGGGTGCATCCTCTTCCCACTTATCATCCTTGAGATGTTTCTACAACTAGATTGGAGTAAAATCTAGATTGGTAAATTCAGTGGATGGGTTATGAGTTGGAAACACACACACCTGTCTATATAAGATCCCACAATTAAGTCAGAGCGCAAACCAAGCCATGAAGTCCAAGGAACTGCCTGTAGACCTCTGAGACACGATTATATCGAGGCACAGATCTGGGGAAGGGTACAGAAAACTTTCTGCAGCATTGAAGGTCCAGATGATCACAGTGGCCTCCATCATCTAAAAATGGAAGCACCAGGACTCTTCCTAGAGTGGGCTGCCCAGCCGAAGTGAGGGATCTGGGGCGAAGGGCCTTTTGTCAGGGAGGTGACCGAGAACCTGATGGTTAGTCTGAAAGAGAAGAGAACCTTCCAGAAGAAAGACCATCTTGTAGCATCATACGTACACAGACTTGAGGCTGAAATTGGTGCCAAAGGTGCTGCAAAAAATAAAAATAAATGAATAAAATCTCATGGTCTAAGAGTCCTTCAGGTGCCTTTTGGCAAACTCCAGGTGGTTGTCATGTGCCTTTTACTGAGGAGTCGCTTCCGTATGGCGACTCTACCATACATGCCTACATAAAAAATAAATTTTAAATTTAAAAAATAATAATAATAATAATAATAATAATAATAATAATAATAATAATAATAATAAATCAGTAATTAATAAAGCAAAGACAATAATTTGTTTAATAATTTTTGCTTTAAATATAGTCCTCCATATGAGAACTTTCTCGCTTCTGCTTCTTTTTCCTTTCAGAAGTTTTTTTTTCTTCTTCTTCTGAAAAGCGTTTTATATATGCTGCTTTTTCTGGATTACAGTTTTCCTGTATTTTAAAATTCTGAATTTTGTTTGTTTGTTGGTTGTTTTTTGTACACATTTAATTTCAGACATAAAATAAACATGTATAATAAAGTTTGTGCAAAAAAGCACAGAAACAAACAAAAAAAATTCAGGGTGTCTGAGACATTTTGACGTATTTGCAAAGTTCACATTTTTAGAGATTCAAATCATTTTCTTGGCCATTTGGACAGTTTTTTTTTGTGCAGAGTCAGTGATGAAAAAACAAAAAGTAGAGTGAATACAGTAAGAACAGGAGAAGAAAATAAATAGTGGAAGAATTTAAGCTATCGGACTATAACACACTATAACGCTTGTCTAGTACTGTAGTGCACTGTGGTATGATTTAAACATGATCTCCAGAAATCAAACTATTGCAGTTCTGTTTTTCAAATTTACAAATTGCACTTTGTCTTATTTGATGTCGCAGTTGTTATATTTTGGAAAACAAATAAGTGAAGCAATTGTGATAGTATCACGATCTTATACCGTATACATGTGCACTGGTTATAGCAGCAGGATAGAGATAAGAATAACAGGAGTGAGACAAACATTATTTCGTGTGTGTCTATACGCCAGCAAACTACCTTGTGATGTGCGTGCGAGTCTCAGGAAGATTGTGTCTTTCACCGACAGTGATTGTGTGTAAATTAAGACGAATGAAGGGCAGGTTTTAAATTTGCATGATATCGTTTTCTGTAAAACACAATAGGCAAATGAGGGTCGCGAACCCAGCACACTGCACAAGTGAATTCACACACTCAATCACACACACTACGGCATTTTACAGACACCAATCAGCCGACTGTCTTTGAAATATGGAAGTACAACCAGTGCAGAGGCAAAACACGAAACCCCCAACCATGGAGGTTTGGGTCAACAGTGCTAGCTGCAAGAACACAGGATTAAGAACTTTTAATCCTATACACAGTAAACTACAGTACGGTGTTAGAAATGATGCGAGCTAGAAATTGAACGTTTATGTACGGGTAATATAGAATCAACATAATAGTGCTTATTAAAAATGGTTAACGAGCACTTCAAATTAGCTCGACTTTAACTATATAAATAGATTTATTTTTATTTTATATGTATAATGATATTTGTATTGTTACTCTTTCAGTTAAACTGTTGAAGTTAAGGACAGTGTTTCAGCCTGCGCAAAAGAAACATTTATGCTAGCTATTTAAAAAAATAAATGACATATTTGCACTGTACTCTGGCTATAACAATATTTTAACTTAATTCCAGGTTTTGGGATAAATTTAAGGAAAAAATTGACAATTGTATTTGCATCTTGTTTGGTCTTCGCTTTTCATTCAGAATATGCCAAATTTACTTCCTCACACTCCTGGGGCAAAACCTGGTTCTCAAGTGCAGAACGCTACAGAAGAAGAGGAGGAAGTATCATTTACACAGTGCTGGAAATGCAAAGTAACACTATATCAGGCTGTGAGCTCTCCGTATCGATCAAGTGTCTGCTGCAAGCCATCATCAAATCAATGCGGAGATTAACAGAACAAATGGAAAATGCCGAAACAATTACAGGACGCTCCTAAAGGGCAGAGGGGCACCGTGATTGACGAAGAGGCGTGGCTCCAGGAGTGAGACACAAGCTTGTTATGGATCAGGAGGAAAGTACTGCAAGTCCTAGTGTTTAAATTAGCATTCAAACAAGTACAGCTATTTAGGTAAGTTAAGCACTGCAATAAAAAGTGACCGGAAAACAAACCAAACAGTTTGGCCTGTTACAGTATGGCTAGACAATATAGACATAAAGGTCACCCATGCTAACACCTACAATAATTCATGTACTAGCCAGCCGACTAATATATAGCTTGTACATTAATTAGCTGCTAACACTGGTGACCTTTTCATTAATACAGAAACAGAAGACCCACTTAATTAGCAGCATCCTTAAGCATCCGATTAACCCTTGAACGACCTTGAAAGAGCTCTTTTCAAAGAGCGTGAATGTATTTCAAGGGTCTTTCTGGGGTTGATTGGATAATTACTGCTTCTGAACATTTAAAACTGGTCATGCTTGGAAAGGTTTTTGTAGCCATTAAGATTAAGAGTACACCGAGCACCAGGACAGGTCAGTGATACGTTAGATGTCTTAGTGAATCTCAGGTAAGAAATGTTTGGTGAGTTTCATGGTGAAAATGGACCGTAAAAATCAGAGTCGTGTTTAATAGTGAAAGTACAGTAAAATCATCTCCACCCACATAATGTGATGAGACTTGACAGCAGCTGAGAGTCCATAAGAAAACCACTTATTAGTGAGACTCATCATGAAAAAGGCTTCAGTTTGCTAAGGGGCATAAACATTGGGCTTTGAAGTGATGATTGGAATTTGGTCATGTGACCTGATGAGTCCAGATCGGCCCTATTCCAGAGCGATGGGCGTGTCAGGGTAAGGTGGGAAGCACATGAAGCGATTCTCCCATCATTCCCACTTAGACTGTAAAAGCGTAGTTCTGGGAGCACGAACAATTATTTTCACACTTGAACTGGACGCCACATCACTCGATACCATTTGTAACTATCAGCGTTTTTTTGCCATCCCAAAAATGAACTTATTCAGTTACTAGATTTCCACTACTTGGTTTATAATCGTTAACATTCTCTGTGCATGTACTGTACTGTGCAAACCATTTTACAAAATGTTGTTGACTATAAAGCAATCAGTAATCAGTCGGCACCTTTTACTCAGACAACTCGAGCGTTCAATCTTCACAACTTTAATATGATAATATTTAGACTCGACGCTTGGAGACAGAAGGTGAGACTGTGGTCCTGTGGTGAGACTATTAAAACATAACTGTAATCCATAATGAAAAAATCAATAAATACATTCATAAACAGTCACCACGTAAGCAAAGAACAAGATTTTACAGACAGAAAGCATGAAAACGTTCAGCAAGGAAGAACAGAAACACGGAACAGGTGAACACTTTAGGCTAATCAACCAATGGACAGAACGGGGAACGGAAATGAAATGAAAGCAGATGAAGTCAAATGAAAACATGAGTGCAACAATAACAACCTTTTAGATCCTCCTTTGGGTGGCGCTTTTACTTTTATAATCTTGCAGACTTAAATGTTGCTGTCGAAATGTATTCGCTCTTTCCTTTGCACATGTTGCTGTGCGGCTCATCCACAAAAAATAATAGTGAAATTAATAGGAATTGAATTGAAACCTGATTCCTGCTTTCTTTTTCTTTGTGTAATTATTTAGTTTTGCATGTTTTTTTTTTTTGTTTTTTTTTTGCAAAATGCAATTTTCTTTTCAGCAATTCATATTCATGTGTTGACACCCAGTGCAGTATATTAGCACCTGAGCGTGAAAATATGCTCGCGTTCCAACGCGGCATGAACATAATGGCTCATAACTCATTCCCATCGTTGACTTGGCTCTTCGGAGAGAAATCAGGTGATGAATGTGTAATTGCCCGTGAAGGCTGCAGACTGCCGAGTGCCTCGGCCGCCATTTCGTTTGTCTGTGTTTTATTTGCTATCAGGACACCCGTGTATAATAATGCGGAGATGCTTCGGGGAGAACCGGGTGGAATATGATTACCTGAAGGAACCAAGCAGAGATTAAACACATTGAGACACAAATGACTCGCTGTTTGCGAGATGCTCTTTGGGGGCTTCTTAACAATCTGGACCAATTAGTTATCCCAGACGTCCTTACAAAAAATTAATGCATAACATTTCAGGCTCGGGTAACACAGTGGGGTTCCTGGTTCCTTGTGAAGTTCTTGTATGAAAGGAAGCAATTGTATCTCAGCCTCTCCTGTACTGTAGCTTCTGCAATGAATCTGTGCTCAAATGTATATCTCAGAGTGAGAACTAAAGATCCGTTAACGGTGCTGGATTTAGGTCTAAACACTGAAGAGTATGAAGTCAGCAATTACACACTCCAAACATGACCTGCTCGACATCAAGCTTTTAATGGATAAAACACTCAGCACGTTTAGACACTAAATAACCGTACAGATAGTGGCAAGTTAAAATCAAGCGTTTCTGTTCTGCATATTTTATCTCTGCATCTAATCCTGTTTAACCCTGTTAATTGTGAGCGTTCATGCATCAGAATCTTCACGAAGCATTTCTAAAAAAGAAAGTTAGGTGATGTTTACTCGCTGCGGCTAGAAGACGCGCTGCCTTGTTAATTAGCAGTCATAAAAGTTCGGAGGGAAAAGTGGCAACAACGCACGAGTACTTTTAGATGTGCTGGAGAAACACAAGATCCCAGAGGTGTCATCTCATCGCTGGAGCCAGAATGTAGACTAAAGTCAGAAAAAGACACTCGGAAGCTTTTAATCACGACGCTTCTGGTGGCTTTTCATAACTTGGTAAAACACCTGCAGCTAAATGTAGATGGATTGTTGCATGGAATGATTCAGTAGATTAGTTTTACATCCATGTCACATGCATATGAACTTGAGTAACATCCTATTCCTAATCCATAGGGTTTAATATGATGTTGATCCAGCACAGTCTAATAGTGTATAGTTTTTTATGTCATATGTAAAATTGAAACATCGTCTGCGACACTTTGTTCCTTCGTTTATAATTCTGTTCAGAAAAATCAATTCCTTGAATTAAATCAAGTTTCTAGTAGTAGTATTAGCATTTTGCTCGTAATCCACTAGATTTAAGGTTATGGAATAGACGAAGGCGGTGGTGTAGCGGTTAGCACTGTCGCCTCGCACCTCCATGGTCCGGGTTCGATTCCCATCTCTGTGTGCATGGAGTTTGCATGTGCTCGGTGGGTTAGACCTGCAGATTAGGCTAATTGTCGATCGCAAATTGTCCGTAGTGTGTGTCTGTGTGTGCCCCCTTCGGTGGCTTGGCACCCTGTCCAGGGTGTACCCCACCTTGTGCCCCCCGTAACCCTGAATGCAGGATGAAGTGATATAGACGATAAGTGAGTGAGTAAGAATAGACAAATTTCTCAAAGTTTAGAAAATTTGTCTGTTTTCTTCTTGATCATATAGAGATGTTGCATAACTAAATCATAGGATCTGCTTTGTGTCCTGGACATTTTCAACTGTTCCAGAAACTTTGTTTTTTATTATAGTTATTTTTGAAAAAAAATAAATTTAAATACATGCATTTTAGCACAATACACACTTGTTTTTATTGTGAGTGTGTTGAAAGCTTTTTGATTTACCTCCATGATGATGAATAACAAACTGATTTTATGGTGTCTAGACAATCATATTTGGTTCCTGGAGACTGAAAGCATTTTTTTTTTCTTCTTTTAAGGCTTTTCATTTCAGCCATTTCAAGCAGGTCTATTACCACGATACATGTTTTTACAGGGGGAAGAAAAGGAACTTTGTATGTACTGTAAGTTATTTTCAGTGAGAGAAATTGTAGCTCTTCCATTCGAGTCACATACACAAAATGTTTGCCTGTTGTTTCGAATGTGCCAATAGTTATGGAATTCTTTTTCTGTACTAACCTCATTAATAGTCTTGTTTATCTTACGGTGCCATCAGGATGTCCTCAGACAGACATTTCAATCCCTTTGTGTCTTTCTGATTCCTGCACAGTGTCCCGAAGGCTTGCGGCCTATGAAGGACGGATCCGGTTGCTATGACTACTCCATGGGTACGGACTGTTCGGATGGGTTCAATGGTGGCTGTGAGCAACTGTGTCTTCAGCAGCTTGTGCCCCTGCCGGACGATCCCACCTCCAACAACGTGCTCATGTTCTGCGGGTGAGACCATCCAGACACGCGGGTGCATGTAGCTTTACCTCTGAACTGTAAATCTTCCCTGGCATCAAAAACAAGTACATATGAGTAAACATCTATTGTTCTCATAGAAAAAAAATCTAGAGTTTGCAAGGTATTTTGCAAAGCCTTGATATGAACAATCCAAAGTAGGAAGACCTGAGTGCCATAATACCATACACATGTACTCATAGCGGTAATAAAAACCAACATCGGACATCACATGATACAGTTGCTGCCTTGAAATATCTGTATTATGATGTAATCTTGAATTATTTTTTCATTTTCTTTTATTAAAGCCAACCTTTGTTTTTGGTAACACAAAAAAGTAAATAAAAATAAAATAAAATTTTTCTGTATAAGTCTTAATTAAAAAAAAAAAAGTTCTGTTTTTAAAAATAATAATACCTTTTTTTCCGATCAACCCGACACTGCATCACATTCCTCTCCTCTCAGTCAGTACTTTGTAGAACCTACTAAGAACCTTCACTGCAAGTACAGCTTCAGGTCAAGTCCCTACCAGCTACGCACATTTAGACAGTGACATTTTTGCCTATTCTTCTTTGCAAAGTAGCTGAAGCTCAGTCAGATTAAATGGAGAACAATTTTCAAGTCTTGCTTGATTCTCAATTGGATTTAGGTCTGGACTTTGACTGGGCCGTTCTAACACATGAGTATGCTTTGATCTAAACATTCCACTGGACGTACAGCTCAGGCTGTATGTTTAGGGTCGGTGTCCTGCTGGAGGTTGAAGTCGCACGTCTTTCGCAGACGCTAACAGTTTTTCTTCTAAGGTTGCCCTGGATTTCCATCCATCCTGTCGATGCTGAAGAAAAGCATCGCCACTTGTCGCAGCCTACAAAACGGGCCTGCGAAAGGCCAGATTTTTGGAGACCATGACTAATACAGTAGTTGTCCTGATCTTTGGAGCTTCTCTGATTAATGCTCTCCTTGCTTTGGCCTCAGCTTTACTGTAGGTGGACGGCCATGTTTTGGTAGGTTTGCAGTTGTGCCATACTCTTTCCATTTTCATATGATGGATTAAACAGCGCTCTGTGAGATGTTCAAAGCTTATATATATATATATATATTATAACCTAACCATCCTTCTAACTTCTCCACAACTTTATCCCTGATCTGTCTGTGGTGTTCCTTGGGGTTCATGATGCTGTTTGTTCACTAATGTTCTTTAACAAACCTCTCAGGGCTTCACAGAACAGCTGTATTTACTGTATACTGAGATTAAATTACACACAGCTGGACTCTATTTACTAATTAGGTGAATTCTAAAGGCAATTGGTTCTACTGGATTTTAGTTAGAAGAAAAGGGAGCTGAATACAAATGCATGCCTCACTTTTCAGATTTTTATTTGTAAAAAATACTGAAAAACATTTAGCGTTTTCCTTCCACTTTACAGTTACAGTATGTACCACTCTGTGTTGGTGTGTTAAATAAAATTCCACTAAAGTACATTTACGCTTGTGGTTGTAACATGACGAATGTGGTTCTTCAAGGGCTCAAGGGGTATGAATACTTTTGCAAGGCAAATCTTTTATAAAAAAAAAAAAAAAATATATATATATATATATATATATATATATATATATATATATATATATATATATAACAATAAATTTTATTTAAAAAGTTATAAATATAAATTTTATTTTTTTTTATTTCCTTTTTTTTATTTATATATACATTTATATATTTTTCGTTTACAATTTTAGTAACGTTTGGCTGAAAATATAATAATCTTTGATTCGATTTGCTGTACACTTAATGTAATAAATTATAGACAATTTGTGTGTATATATATATATATATATATATATATATATTATTATATATTTTTTTATTATTTTTTTTTATAGCCACTATACACTATAAAGGAAACATAAACAGAGCTAAACAGCATTTTTCATGGCATCTCAGATTGAATACTGAAAAGGCGACTCATTACAGTATCGATTTCAGTATCAATACTCTGTCTGTTACTGTTCTGAGTATTACTGTAGGACTGTAGTCTGTATTAACAAGGACAGAAAAGCATGTGCTCATACCTATAGTCAGTCTAAAAGCCTGGAGTGAGTGGAGGAAAATAATCACCCCATGGCAGCAGGTCAGGCCTCATACAGTATTAAAGCACAGTGTTCCTGCACTATATGATTCATCCATTTAAAGCAGGAGATAAACAAACCCGCTGAATTTTCATTCTCCTACTCAAAACTAATATCGAAACAAAAAGAAAACATAACCACACAGAAGACTTAAGCCCTTGAGACCCGCACGGCTCTTTAAGTCCTGGTATAAATCCACCCCCGATGATTGTCTTTATTACATCCTGAGAAATGAGAACTTTCCAAATTCTACCAAGTTCTCTAAAATAGCTTCTTTCATTTCGCGCTCAGTCACGACAGTCAGCGCTCGCAGCTACATTCGAAATTACATCTTATCTGTAGTCCCATACTGCGCTGTCCTCCTTCAGTGTGCCAGAAGGTCCCTACTCACCAAGGCATCTGGGTTTTTGTGTGTGTGTGTGTGTGTGTGTGTACTCAGGTGTGTGCAGGAATACAAGCTGGCAGCAGATGGACGCTCCTGCCTTCTCCTAGCTGATAACTGCGAAGGACCCAAGTGTCCTAAACAGGACTCTCGCTTCAACGACACACTCTTCAGTGAAATGCTGCACGGCTACAACAACAAGACGCAAGAAGTCAACCTGGGTCAAGTGTTCCAGATGACCTTCCGGTAAGCTTTGAGGGATATATTGGTCGTATATTGTGGTCATTTCTCTTTTTAAACTTGTTTGCATATCCAAAATGAAATACAGCTCAGATCCCATATTCTGGCTGGTAATTTTTTCCTTATTTCACTCCTTTCCCAAGCACGCTGTTTCAGTGTCTGTAGCTTTAAATGAACACCCCTTTGTGGAAGTGCAATTTTTCAATCTGATCCGAAACCAGATACATTGATGCCTGTGACCTTATCAAGCATTTCGCACCTTCTGTTCCCATCTGCATTTCTGCTGAACATAAAAGGGAAAAATTGTGTTCGATAATTAAATCACCATTAAATCACCATGACATTTGCAATAGTTAGCGATGTAAAAATGAAATGCCGAAGAAGTCTAGGTTTCCCATAACTGCTAACTGGTAACCTAGTTCCTCTTAGGAGATAAGAAAATCTACAGTATGTCACAAAAAGTGAGTACACCCCTAAGTGAAAATGTGAAATGTCAATATTTTTTTTATGTGGCCACCATCATTTTCCAGCACGGCTTGAATTCTCTTGGCCATGGAGTCCACCAGAGCTTCACCGGTTGCCACTGGAATTCTCTTCCACTCCTCCATCACAACATCACGGAGGTGGTGGACCTTTGACACCTTGTGCTCCTCCACCTTCCTTTTCAGGAAGCCCCAGAGGTGTTCTACAGGGGTTTAGGGCTGGAGACATGCTTGGCCAGTCCATCACCTTTACCTTTACCCTCAGACTCTTTAGCAAGCCAGTGGTCATCTTGGAGGTGTGTTTGGGGTCATTATCATGCTGGAACGCTGCTCTTCGGCCCAGTTTCCGGAGGGAGGGGGGGATCATGCTCTGCTTCAGTATGTCACAGTACATGTTAGAATTCATGTTTCTCTCAATGAACTGTAGCTCCCCAATGCCACAAGCACTCATGCAGCCCCAGATCATGACACTCCCACCACCATGTTCGACGGCTCTCAGCTTCTTTGGCCGACCGTGGCGAGGTCTGTTCTGAGAAGAACCTGACTTCTTAAAGCGCTGGATGGTGATGGTCTTGGCCACTGGGCTGCTTCACAGTTGCAGAGTGTTGACTATCTTCTTATAGCCTCGGCCATCTTTATGTAAAGCAACAATTAGTTTTTTTTTTTTTTTCAGGTCTTCTGAGAGTTGTTTGCCATGAGGTGCCATGTTGAACTTTCAGTGGCCAGGTTGAGAGAGTGGAAGAGCTTTTATACCATATTTAACTCACCTGCTATCTGGTGACACCTGAGACCGTGTAACACTAATGAGTCACATGACAAAGGGGAAGGAAAATTACTGATTGTGCTCAATTTGTACATTTTCACTTAGGGGTGTCCTCACTTTTGTTGCCAGGGCTTCAGCTATTATTGGCTGTATTTTTAGTTATTTTGAGGGGACAATAAATTTACACTGCTGTACAAACTTTACACTGACGACTTTTCATTGTGTCAAAGAGTCATTTATGCAGTGTTGTCCTATGAGGAGACATAACTAAATATTTGCAGAGATGTGAGGGGTGTACTCACTTTTGTGACATACTGTAGTAGCATGTAGCTACATGTTTACTGTAGCTCTTAAAAGGGTATCCAATGTGGGGAAGAACTGGGCAGAGTTGAGCAGGGCTCTATATGAGGTCACAAAAAGTTGCTTAAAATTGTGTGTTTAAACCTCAGGGCAATACAAAAATGAGAAAAGTACAAACAACATAAAATATTCTTTCTTTGTGCTTTTTATGAGTTCACACACTTTGGGGGATGTCTAAACATGACTAACTGAAATTTTATTTTAATTACATTAATTACTGCAGGATTAATGCAACATAAGGAATGAAAAGAAAATTTAAAAAAGACATTTTTCTTTCATTTTATTTTGTGAGGCTGCTTTGAGACAATGGCCATTGTTAAAAGCGCTATTTAAATAAAAGTGAATTGAATTGAATAAGAAATGTCAGCAAAATGGTTACTGTAGTGTTCATAGGGCTACATAGGGAAACATCTATAAATGTATAAAATGCTTATTCAGCATCAATCATTTAACTCGATAGCCAACTACAGGAAAGGGTTTCATGAAGTTGTAGCTTAATAATTATTATATTATATGATGTATTAATTATGTGTAATGTGTATTTACTGACCTAATCAGTAAATATGTTCCGTTAAAGGAAACTAGACTGCAAGTGGTACCTTAGCAAATGGAAAAAAAGATCTTGAATGTAATCAAATTTAATAAAATGTTCTTAATATAAGATTAAGATATAGATATAAGAAGAATAGATATAAGAACTAACCAAGTATAAGATTATGAAGGTTATTTCTGCCAATTTTGTTAAGCATAAATTTCTTGGTCTATTGGCAGATTTTGCTAACTTCAAGCTTTTATTTCTGGAAAGAAACAAAACTATCGGCCAATAGGATATAAAATTTGTTTGTCTTGAAATAGGGTTAATATTCTTAATTCTTCTTGTTTTAATCATATTTTAAGTAAGCATGAATGAAATGGAATAAATTACAGATATTTCGCCTTATTAACATATCACTTGTTGAAATGTAAATGTAAAGCATAGCACATACAGTCAGCACAACCCCCCCCCCCCCACCCCCCCACACAACACACTCTTACAATAATCGTGTCCAATCCAAGCGTTGGACATGAGAATTTTGGTACACTGAGTTATAAGCGGCTGTGAATCTGAATTAAACCGTAGTCCTAAATGTTATGGGTACGACTTAATCCCAGCACTGTTAAGCCTTTAAAAAGCCATTCCAGCCTCTCGGATAATCAAGACGAATGTTGCGTGTGATGTGAGACCTCTACAATCTTACACACTGAGGCTTTCTGTCTGGCTTTGGCTCAGATCCGACACTGGAATTTATTCACTGTGTCGTACAGTTTCGACATTTATGTGCTGGATACTGGCATGGATGCGGCTGTGATTATTCCTGGGAACCATGCTAGTTTATAAAAGCAAAGGAGGCTATGAATCAGGGACGAGTTAAACAGCTGTTAAAGAAATGGCTAGTTTTATTCACGCTAGTCCATTTTTTCCCCCAGACGAATGCTATTGTAATAAATCATATTCTTAATTCAGTATTTGGTATGTTCCTTTTTGTTGCTAGTTTTTGCTTCTTATTTTCAAGGTAAACTCGGGTTAACCAGTTACAGCGCATTACTAAATTTGCATGTAACTGAACGGGACAGGTTTTATGGTGGATTCCCTTCCTG